>VYZW01012771.1:150922-221378 GCA_013401315.1 Balaeniceps rex
AGCCGCCCGACTGCCGCGGCCCCAGCCCCGAGCGGTGAGTGCGGCCCGGCCCGGGGCCCAGCCCGCCGGGCCGCCGCGCTGGCCTGCAGCGAGAGCGGGGTGTCCCCCTGCCCTCAGGGCACTGCTAGGGGGGGTCTGAGGGCTGATTTCGGGCTTCACGGTGTTGGTGTTTTCTGCTGTTTTTAGAGCGCCCGGTTGTCAGGATGGACGGCCCCGGGATGGCCGGGAGCGAGGAGGAAGGCAGCAGCCCCTGCCCGGCCTTGTGCCCCGCTATTCCGTGCTGGAGGCAGTCACCTGGGTAAGGAGCAGCAGGCAGGGCCGGGTGCGCTGGGCTGGGAGGGATGTCGCCAGAAGACCTTGGGGGTGTGAAATGCACTGGGAGCAGTGGGCTCTGCAGGATGCCCCAGGAAGGGGAGATGTGATGGGAGGGCTTCCCGAAACGGAGCTATGGCCAAGCTGCCAGGTGGAAACAGGACAGAAAGAGGGAGTGGGGCTGTTTTCCTTAACTTGTGTCTGCTTTTCTTCAGGGAGCACTCGGTGCGCTGCTTCTGCAGCTGGTCAGACAGATCTCATGGCTGAGATCGCTGCCGGACACCAGGAGAGAGCACAGGTCTCTCTGGCTTTCTTCCTTGCCCTCTCAGCAGACAGGTCAGCAGCTCTGTCTTGTGAGAAGGGGTTGTGGGAGGGCCCAGCTGTCGGACAGGGTTTCTGCCTTGTGATATGTTAACTAAGACTGGAAGAGAGCTGTTGTGAGAAGCTGACAACCAGCTTTCAAGGTCTCTGGGGAGAGTGAGGGCTGATATCTGTCAGGGGAATCTCGCTGTTTCTTAGCAATTTGGTGCAATCCCACTTTGCATCCCTTACTTTTGTTTTCTGTTCTGGACTCTGCTCCCTGAATTTTCCTCCTGCTTGGCTTTGTGTCAGAGCAGAGAAGGACACTGGGTAGATACACAGTTCAGTGTTGTCTCCTAAAGCAGCCACTGCACAGCTAACGGGAACTGTTTTGTGCTCTATATTTCAGTGGCGAGTGAAGCCTCAACCAGCTGTCCCAGTACGCAGCTGGGGTCCCACTTCCTGCAGAAAGGAAGTCCAGAGGTTGTACCAGAGAATTCATCCTCAGGCATCCCCTCAGGGCAAGGAGAGAGCCAGCCCTGGGCAGAAGTAGGTATGTGCAATGTGCTGCGGGATAGGATACTTGTGGCAGAAGGACTTCTGAGTCTCTGAGCTTCCCCAAGGCAAAGCTAGGAGCCAAGAAGTGTATAGCCATTTATTGACATTATTTGTTGAGGAGATAGATTAGAGTGGAAAGGCAGAACTTCAGAGAGATGAGTCAGGAGTCCAGAGACAGGAGGAAAAAAGCTCCAGAAGGCAGGGAGGAGCCTGCGCTGTAACTGTGCAGGTGACATTGGCTTTACCAATACTGGTCTGCCTTAGCAACCTGATTTACAGCATCTAGTTTCTGTTCTTTTACTTTGGGCAGATGTTTGCAGCCAGAAGGATTCAGGCGAATAGCGCACCAGTGATCTGGGAGACTTGTGTACCTGGTGTGAAACTAAAGGAATTATTTTCTTCCTGGAAGATGAGGATGTATATCCAAGCGCTTATGCTGTAGATAAGACAGTGGAAGGAGGTATCAAAGACATTCTTATTAAAATGAGTTTTATAAAAATAGGAAGATGTACTTCAAAAAAATTGAAGTCTCATCCAGGAAAGCATGTCCTATGTGTTAAATTTAAAGTCATATCAAGGAAGATCAGATGAGGCCTACAACAGGGCTACTTACTAGATGCATAAACACTTCAGGAAAATTGTTAGAAGCAGGAAGCCTGCTGAAGCACGTAGAGAGGGGGACAACATACGATCATGGTGTAGAAGAGGCACATAAAAATCAATCCCACAGATGTTGACTAGGTGATGTAAGGTGTTCCAGAAAAGGTCAAAGGGGTTTCCAATTCTTTGCTTTCTTCCAGATTTTTGGCTTTCTTCTGTGCTGATTTAAGCTACTGCCCATCACTGCTTATTAAACCCATCTCCTGCCAGAGGTTACCATTCCCATCAGTTGGCAAATGGAGTATTTTGTTTCCATGTCTCCTAATTAGCTCCAGGAAAACAGCCAGGTTAATTTACCTAAACTGCCAATTAGAGTGTTTAACCCATCTGCTTTTGCCTGGAGCATATTAAGAAGCACTCAAACACACTGCCTTGCTGGCAGATTACTGGACATAGACCTCTGGGAGAAATGGTGGGGAATAAATGGAGACAGTGATGCCTTCAGTTGGCACAGCTGAACATTCAGGAGTGAATGTGTGCCTGACAAACAGTTTTCTACTGAGAGTCAATAGGAGGAGCTTTTAGGCAAACTGATACAGTGAACAGTGACAAGTCACTAAGGCCACATGCTCTTTGTTCAGATGTTCTTCAGAAGCTATGAAATCGCTGAGCCTCTAATGATGATATGTAATCCAGTGCACAAATCTGCTGTATGACCGGAAGAATGAACACTGACAAATTTAAAAGCCAATTCTGGCTTTTAAAAAGGAGGGGGGGCTGTTTGAGCTGCAAAACTGCAAAAAAGGTAATTCTAAGTTGATAGAAACTGTTACAGAATAGAGATGTTGGATACCTGGATACATGCTATATCAAAGAATCAAAGGTCTTGGAAGGATTTAGGAAGCCATTTCTCAGGCCAGCTTGCTCCATTGCAGAGACTTAAGATGTAAATCTATTAAGAGTTCTTTGGACAAGTCAACAGGCATGTGGAGCAAGATTATCCAGCTTTTAGCTTTCTGAAAATCTTTCAGCCAGGACCTAAAAAAAAGCTATCTGGAGAAATAAAGCTGATGTGAAGGAAGACGGAGGGGCTACTCTTCGGCTAGTAACTCCTCAAAATACAAGCAATAGTTTTCACAATTGAGAGCTGTTACTGGTGTATTCCCCTAAGTCCTTTGTTGAAACCTGTTCTGTTCAGCACAGTCAGCAGTGATTTGGAAAAAAGAGGTGACGAGTGAGGTGACAGAAGAAGCAAATGGTACAGAATTATTCAGGACAGTCAACTGTGAAAGTCACAGCAAAAGATTGAACAAGAACTACAACCAGGGTAATCCCAAGGTGGGTTAAATTAGTATATGCAGGGGAATGTAACTGTAAATACACATACAGAATGAGGAGCGTCAAATTAATAATTATATTGCAGAGGGAACATTTAAAGTCACCATGAATATGTTTCTGATAAGGTTGAGTCAGTGCTCAGCAGCAGTGAGGCCAATTAAATGTTAATTATTGTAAAGGAAGGAACCAAGGACAAGACAGTATTGTAGGTTTGTGTAAGTCTATGATGCAGCTGCATCTTGAACACTTAAAGAAAAGATACTGTCTTAAAAACAGTAACAAAAATGGCATAGAAAAGGTTGACAAGGAGACAATTACATACAAACAGAGACTGACTCTTCAGCTTAAAAAAGAAGTGGCAGAGGGTGTGCTAGTGCTCTGTGAAACTAGAAGTGTTGAGGGAAGGTGAATAGGGAGACAATGTTTTTCATAATACACATATTAATAGGCAGCACAGAAGCGATCAGATGGCGAGTTTGAAAAAAGGCAAAAGACAGTACATGTTTGGCCAGTGCACAGGTAAATTGTGGAATTCATTGCTACAGGCCAGAAGTATAAATGGGTTCCAAGAAGTGATTAGGTAAAATTACACATTCAAATTAAACTTAATTGGTCCAGCTGAAACCTCCTGCTCAGAAGATCACAGAACAGCTGATTGCTGGAAAGTTCTGCCAGGAAAAGCGTGACTTTATAATCCCTGTTCCTTACACGAGCATCTACAACTGTCAGTTGTCAGAGATAATATATGTCAGAAATAATTTGATTTTGCTCAATACGTAAGTCCTCAGGTTACATTTTCACATTATGCGTCCATTTTGTGGGAATTTATTGAGAAAAGTCAGGGTGAAGAGATTCTGTAATTGTCACTGAAGAATCTGAAAAAATGCATAGTTTTGTAATGTGAGAAGTCCTGTGAATCTTTCTGTGGGAAGTTTTAAAGTGAAGCTTGGTGATGCCTTGGTGGTACCTTTCTCTCAGAGTATGTTTTGCTTTCTACAGAAAAAGCTGCTTAAAGTTTAGGATTTTTTTTTTTCTGGTGTTTAGCTACCAAAAGAGAATGAGGCTGGCTAAATCAGATTGCAGCAAGAAGCAGAAGGAAGGGAAGGACAGACGCCTGGCAGATGATGAAGGAGAATCTGGTAGTAAAGTCTTGCCATTAGAGAACAGACCTCCAGAACTCAGAGTGGAGCAGGATATACCTTCGATTCTCCAGTTAGCTGTTGCCAGCAATGGCAAAGGACCTTCTAGAGAGAATTCCACGTCCTCACCCTTTCTTTCAGTGTTTCAGTTAATTTCCAGACTTGCTTGTGCTGGTCTACATGTACAGTGACAATCGGTTATTGCTGTCAGCTACTTCGTTACCTCAAGTGGCAAAGATCTTTGTGATGGATCCAAACACCCCAGCTCTGCAGATGAGCCATTCCAGTTTTAAGATAACACAACATGATAGAATCTATTACTTTTGGTGTGTTTAAAAAAAAAAAAAACTTTAGGAAATTCATTTAAAAGTTGCTTTAAATAGCATTCTGGGTATTACTATCAGCATTACTAGCTGCATGATCACGTCCAATTTTTTTTCATACAATTCATGCCTCACGCGAAGCTTTTTTGCCGAAAGTTAAAGGCACGTAGTGAACGAGCAGGTGATTACAGCCAGTCTCAGTGTTATAGCAGCTGAATGCTGCCCTGGGGAGTTGTATTTTACCCCTGGCAGAACTGTAAAATTCATTATTTCAATTCTGAGATGACAGACATTTCAAAAGTGTGTTTTCATTTCAAAGCACAATGAAACCAATTGGAAACACTACAATTTTCCATGAGGCAGAAATCCTGGATTTTGTCCAGCTCTTGTTGTGAATTCATTCTTGTGAAGCGTTTGGATGTTTTGGGATGAGCAATCTAGACTGTCTATGAGAAGATTATTAATTCCTCATTTGGAGCTAGCTTTGAGCAACATTTGATTAGTACAGGATGAACAGTGGGGAAATACCAAATACTTATTAGCTGCTGAATATGTGAGCGTTGGGCATCCAGTATACTGAAAGCTGCAAGATTACATGGAAAAAAGGACGCATAGTCATGTTACATCATAGCACATGTTTGTAGAAGTAGAAATAAAGTTGCACAGAAAATTCCAACTGTGGTATTCCCAGCTTTTGTGTGCTTTGAACATACAACCTTAAGAATAATTTAATGTGGTTCTGCATGTGCAATATAGCAATGAATTTGTTCAAAGCCTAGTTCCTATGAAGTTCTGCTGAAGCTTGACCATTCTTTGGGAAATAAGAAATAAACAGTTGGGGTGAACCTGTATTACCTAATGATAGTCTGAAGGTTAATCTAAGATGGGCTTCTCATTCTGCTGAAGTGGGATGGGATTCTTTGCTGCTGGGGAATGCTTTTATTTCTCCATTTACTGCTGAAGAAACCTAAGCATTGTTTTTAGATTGTGTGCCTGGTATTGAGGCAGCTGCTCTGAAACAGGTGAGTCTTAAAGATCATGATGTCCCTGAAGAGTTTTGATTTGATGCTTGCCCAGCCTCAAAGGTGAGTTCCGTGACTTCAATAATCTAGTCCTTCAGGAGATGAGACTGGGTGTCACAGTCAGTTGGTTCCTGTGTTTTCTTCCAAATGACCTTATGCTCTCTGGGAGTGGTAACTCTAATCTGGGGAGATTACTGGGATTTGGGTGAGGAGGGATTTCCAGTGGGAGAGGGGCATGAGACAGTTTTGCAGGCTGATAAAATTCAGAAGTAGTTTCTGTTTATTTTTCATGGGGTAATGGTTTGTCCAAATTACAGCATGTTTTCTCAGTAAATGACAAATCTCTGATTTAAGAGTAGATGTCTATGCCAAATGTAAAGTTTCTTAAAAGCCTGAATGTACTAATGTTGTTTAAACAAATAGGAGAATTTTTAATACAGACAATTTTTTTTCATGAGATTTGTTGTTGCATGTATGGCAAAAAACCAAATTACATCATGAGGGAGATACCTGAACAAGAGAGAGTCTTACAGTGAGAAAGATTAGATAATTTTATGCCTGATCTGAAAATAAAGGTAAAGCACAACGAATAAATTCACAGATTATATTACTTTTGATGAAATGATGAATAGAAATTGTGCTTGCCATAGCGATCTTGCTTGTTGGGTGAGTGGGGCTTGTTCAGATAAAATACATTTTAATACAGCCAGAGGGGAATTATTTATCTGGGAATGAGACTGCAGCTGGAACATAGGCCAGGGCTTCATGTGCATTGTAAGACAGTGCAGGCACTGCAAGAAGCAGTCCTGCCTATTGCACACTTGTTTCTGCCGCTGTGCTGGCATAAGTGCTTATGTAGCCATATAGGGCCAGGAATCAAGGAATTGGGCCCCCAAAAGGACTGATTTTTTACTCGTATTGGCTCCCTGCTCCGCAGCCACACAGCTTGAGAGGGAGATGGGGAGACACAGGGAGGGCACAGCTACTTCTTGCATTAGCAGCACTGGCTTTAAGTGACCTGGGCTTCAGCACCTGCTGTTAGGTGCCCAGTGGGATCCAGCTGTTTATGGTGATTCTGGTTAAAAATAATTGGCCTCAGTCAGCCCTCACCTGTTCATCCTCTTTGCTGGAGGTCACCATCCTCTTAGAGTAGCTGGCGTAAATGCCTGTGCAATCACTTGCAGCACAATTCTGTTAAGAGCAAGGTGGCTTAGCTTTTGCTATAAATGTTTTCGTTAGATAATTCTGATTGAAACTGGTCGGATAGTGGCTGAACACGTCATTGTGCCAGCATATCTAGGAGGGCAGCAATGAGCGAGTGGGGTGCATTGGGGTGATAACCTAAGCCTGCATACAGTGCAGCCAGAATAGCACATCTGATCATCCCCTTGCAGAAGCAGAGCTGTAGCCTGGAAAGAAATTACCTGGAAAAGGAGCTAGGGAAGCAAGCACCTAAGCATGAGATCTTGGTGTGATGCCCTGGGCAATGGGAATAGGAGCACAGTTCTAATACATGCAAACTAGGCAGTTACGAGTTTGAATAAGGAGGCAATTTTACCCATCCTGTGACACTGGTGAGAGGGTCCACACTTCAATAACAATGTTGAAAATTCAGGAATAGTGGCAAAAAGTCACAAAATTAATCAGCTCGGGCAGAAAAGTACTTCATTTGAAAGACATGAACAGCACGGTCTGTTTAGAATCACAGACAAGAATCAAGAGGGGTTGATTAGTCGTATCAGGACTTTCAAAAGGAGAATGTGCTTTTTACTAAAGAGAAAAAAAGCCTAGAAGAGCCAGTGCCTGGGAGCAGAAACCAGATGTATTTTAATTTGAAATGAAGCGCAGAGGTTTAAAGCAGCTGGAACAAACAAGTTACTGGAACAAACTTTCAGAAGAAGCAGGAGGTCCTCTACCTTCTGGTGTCTTCAAATCAAGGCTGGGCGCCTTTCTGGGGGAGGTGCATTAGCCAGCTACAGATTACAGGACTGTATTCATGTGGCATTTGGTTGCTTTTGATACAAAGGTCAGACTGGTCAGTGTTCCTTCTGTTCTTAATGTCCCTGACTGGATGGGGAATCGGTCCTCTAGGTAAGAGCTGTGGAGTAGAGAGGATGAGTAGAAGAGGAAGAGACAAAGATACAGCATTGCTTAACCCTGCTTTTTTTGTTCTTTTTTTTTTAATGTAGGGGAGTTCCAAATCCCTGAGGCCTCCAGCTTGGAGCCAGTTCGCTGCAGTGCAAAGGTACGCTTTCATTTTTCGCACCGTCTGTCTGCACCTGAGGCCCATTCCCTACAGGAAGACATCTCAATGCGACCCCAAGCAGAGCCTGAGCAATCCAGTCACACGCAAGACTGTTTTCTGCCCTGCACAGCTGGAGGCCAGGAGAAAGAGAGATGTGATATGCTGCCCTCTGCTTTAGCCAGAGCAAAGTTCCAGGAACTACAAACTGGCATCCCCATCCTTTAAGGTGTCTGTGTAACAGGGGTGTTAGTAGAGAAGCACCGAAAGAAAATGGCACCCCCCACACCCAAAAAAAATCCAAACAAAAAAACCCTATCCAGTAGCCCCAGTCTGTTCTTGTGTATTTGCATTTTTATGCAGTCTTTCACTAGGTGATTACATGCTGTTGCTATTTTGGTTTTTACCAGACAACCCATGACTGGAGAAGGTGGTGTCACTCCTCCTAAAGCTGAAAATCAGGACTGGCTCTTGTCTGTTAGAGAGAGGAAGACACGTTGGGCTTGAAGAGGGTGCATCAGCTTGAGAGTCACAAGGCCGTAAATTATATTATTGTTCTTGTTGTGATTAAACCTGCTAATTCCTTGCAATTCACAGTCTTAGGTGAAGACAATTTGCCATTTTAAAAATCAGTCAGCTGAGCGATTGCTCAAGGACAGTGTGAACAGAGTGGAGATAAATTCAGTATTTAAGAGTGGGATCCCCTCTTTGACATGGAAGTGACTTCTGCTCCCCCACCAGAAGGGCATTTGCTTGGTCTGCCAAGGGGGAGACCATCAAGCGCCCCATCCTAGGAGGTACCACTTCTGCAGGGCCCATAGGGAGAGTCTCTAGCTCATACGTAGGTCATGGGGCAGGTCTCAGGAGGGTCTCAGGAGAGGAGGGGAGTCAGTCCGTGTCTTGTCCTCTTGTGAGCAGCTCTGAGTGCTGGCTGAGCAGTTAAGCTGTTGGGTGGCAAGGGGCATTTTTGCTCCATGGGTTCCCCGAGTGTGGAGGCATCTCAGCTCGTGTGCAGTGTGCACTGCTGCCGCTCGATGGCACTAAATTTGTATGCAAGCTTGGAAGCTAAACCTGCAGGCCAGGCTCATCCTCCTCCCACCTCCCAGAGCTGTGGTAAAGTAAAAAATACTGTTCATTCCTGAGAAAGAAAAGACATTGTCTCTGCTGTGCAGGATTTTATTAGGAGTGTACAGCGTTCAGTAAGCTGACAGTGTGGGCTCGTCTTGAATTGCATAAAGCATATACAAACATGTCAGTGCACGTTTGGCAGAGAGACTGTGCTGTTGATGTGATGCGGGAGGGTGAACAAGGGCTAACGTTACTTTTGAAGGGGGAGTTATGAGTGGTATCAGGAATTTGCTAAATTCTGAAAGGTCTGATGATGTCCCAGAGGCTAAGCCAGGCTCCCTGGCCAGAGGAGAGGCAAGCAATGTGCATACAGCTTCCCTAACTAGATGGCTGTGTAGGACGGAGATTTTTTTGTGGACACATGACACCAGATTACATTACCATCTTGATAACTAGAGTACAGTACAAATGTGTCTCACTGCTCAGTTTCCAAGAAGGAATCTCCTATAGGGTTGGTATGTTTTTGCTGTCTTAATAGCTTTCTTCTTTAACTCCTCAGGGTGACCCAGCTCAGCGAGGGCATTTAGAGGAAGCTGCTTTCCAATTGCAGCAGATTTTCCGGATTGACATTTCCATTGCATTGAATATCCTCGGTAATGTGGACTTGGATTTGTTTTGTTTTTAAACCACACATTTCTCTTTTTGGAGGACCTCCAAATTGTTGCAGGTCTTGTGTGAAGGCAGAGATGGCATATACCCAAGCTGAAGCCTCCTTTCAGCAATTTCAACTGTGCTTTGAGAGATTTATTGCCCTTTGTCCCATCCTGCTACCTGATTTATATCAGCATATTTAAATCCAGGCTTGGTTGAAGCCTGCACTGTTGTCCTGACATCTGTAGTTGGAAATTAAGCCATCTCTGTCTTTTTTGCAATACAAACTGTCATATCCTTATATCCTTTTTCATTGTCTGAGATCTCAGTCTTCCTGGCAAGCTGAAAAAGGAAGTGCAGAATTGCAACTCTAAGACGAGCTGAAGGAAGATGCAATGATCTAAGAAAAAGAAAAAATCCCTGCCCTATATACGTCACTAGTTGCAGTACTGAAAAAGCGAGCTGCTTCTGTGCAAACTATACGTTGTGTTAGCCCATGATACTTCTTTGCAATGAGACCAGAAAAATCCCTAAAATGCACTGGTGCCATTTTTCCTATGGAAACTTTGGTCCTGTGGAATGAGGGTTGGTGAGCCAGCCAGAAGTGGACCGGAGCACTTGGCATGGGCCAAGGAAGGCCCAGTAGCTGTGGGGGGTAGCTGCATTTGAGGCTGCGTTCTGTCCATTTTCTTTTCCCCTGTTTTTACGTTGTGTTCTTCTCAGGGATTGAAAGTATGAGAGCGGGCCATTACAGCATAGCCTATACCTGCTTCAAACTGGCAGCAGATCGAGGCTACAGCAAAGCCCAGTTCAATGTGGGTCTGTGTTACGAGCATGGCAGAGGCACGGAAAAAGACTTGGAAAAGGTATCCACGGCCTGTAGGGTTGTCTGTGTGTGGCACAGACCAGGAGAGTGGTCTTTGTTGGGTGCACAGGCACTTTCCTCCTTTTGCATGGGTGTGACAGTCTCTGAAGTCTCATTAGAAAATGCTGGAAATAATATAAACTGTGGGTTTGCAGTGCTGGCTTCAGTGTCATAGATGCCCTCAGAGATGTGCTCCTGAAATCCCGTTTCTCTTAGCTTCTGAGGCCTTCTCCTAGGTACACAGGCTGTGCCACTAACACCCAGGAGAGTACCATGGAGAAACCTGTCATGTTACTGTACTTAAAACACCACTGCACATCCGAGGGCTTCTTCACATCTCCAGCCGTCCAGTTTGGGTACCTTAACTGCAGCCTGCCACCTAGTGCATGCTGGCTGTAGTCAGCATCTTCTGTAGCTGGAAAGATCTGCAAAGGCTGCTTGTTTTGAGTAATTGTGCAGATCCCCGTTGGCACAGGGTAAGCTTTGGTATTGTTGGCCCAGTGCCACCCCCTTCAACACGGGGAGTTTTGACTAGAGAAGGCAGGGTGGTTAGAGGGCTCTCGTATAGTCATAGTCCACTGTCTCACTTCAACAATCTCTTCAGCGGGGAGGTGTGGGAGAGCTGCTAGGGTAAGCATGTGCAGCTTATGATAGATCTAGACAGAGAGGTTAAGCTTGTCCTGGCCAGAGGGGAATCATGTCATGTTTGAGGGCATGTGTTACCTGATTCACACAAGTGTGTTTCTATTTTTCCAGGCAGCTTTTTATTACTACCGCGCAGCCAGCAGCTGTCACCCCATGGCACAGTACCGCTACGCTAGATACCTCTTATGCCACAGACCTGAAAATGAATGGGACAGGCGTCATCAGGCAGTGACTTTCCTGGAGCAAGCAGCAATGGCCGGGATTACAGAGGTTAGTGTCCACAGCATGGGAGTTCATAGGAGAGACCTAGCAGAGAACCCTGTCCAAAGAGTTTGAACCACAAGACATCCTAGAAAGCAGCATCTGTGGAACTGGAAGCAAAATTCTTCCAACATACTTATACTCCTGAAGTGTATGGGAGACAGCCCTGCCTGCACATGGGAGGCAGCTAGGTACCCACTGTGTCAGCAGTGTTGGCTGTCTGTTTTGCTGTTGGGCTTTTTAATGTGGCTCTTAGATTAGATGCCTAGATTAGATCATTGACTTAGGAAACCTGACCTACAGTTGAAAATGTAGCTCTGTGTTTCATCTCCTCTCAATTCCGAGAGTACAGGTCGCTTTGATGGAGGAACTTCCATGAGATGCTTGAAGTAAGAACAGATCCTCATATTGTATCTGTGACTTTTCAAGATGATTCATCCACATGGATCTGTGTACCCTGCCCTCCTTTCCCACTCTTTAGGAGATGCATTTAGGCATGTGCCATCTTGTGTTGCAAATGCCAGTCGTTCTGGCAGTGACTGTATCTCACGTAGCACGCTGTTCCAGGAGGTACATCTGCTGTATCTTACGGACAGCTCACAAGTAGGAGCTGTTCTCTGGCTCTGACTTCCACAGTGCAGTTTGAAACGATATTCAGGGTCTTACGGTGTTAGTATGGTGATGTTACTGCACGTATAGTGGTGTTCTATAGATCAAACGTGATTTTTTGTGTTTAGCATGTCAGACTGATTTTTTCTAGGACAGCCCCCCTTCTGTCAACAGGCTCTGCAGCAAGCAGGGTACTTTGCACATCCATCTTGCAGCAGTAATCCTGGCATTTGAAAAACTTGCAAAATCAGTAAAGAACTGGAATAATTAATGGGGAAAATCCTGGCTGATTTGTATCACATCGTTTTGTTGCAGGCACAGGCTTATCTTGGAGTGTTCTACATGAGAGGCCTGCAACCTAAGGAAAAGAGAGGTCTGAAGTACCTACTGCTGGCAGCAAAGAACGGTGTAAGTAATCCCTTTGCAAGCTATGATTGTTCTCAGTTTGGGATCATTGCATGTTACAGGTGGCAGATTTCAGGGCTTCTTGGAAATGGGAGCGAGTGTCCTTCCTCTGGAAGGACAGAGTGGAGTCTTGGTGCATCTCGGAGAGGAAACAGGGTCTGGGGCACAGACACTACAGAACATGAATGTAGGAACAGCCTATTGGATTGGAGTAGTTCTTACAGGACCAGTGCTTGTATTCATCTAGCATAATTTTACAGATTTCCCATTATGGAGCATCTACACCCTCTGCAGTCAAACTCTTTGACTACTGTATCATTTTGAGACCTTTGTTGTGTCTATCTCGAATCTGGTCTTCAAAATTGGCCCATTATTTCTTGCTTTCTATAGAGAGGATGAAAAGACTATTTCTGTTTCATTGTAGGGACCTTTAATGTACTTAAATACTTGAATCTCCCTTCAGCCTTCCCCTGTTGTTGCAGTTTCTCTTCACACGTCATGTTGTCTAGATCCCCAACAGTTTTCTTGCTTGCTGTTGGACTTTCTCCAAGAGACACAGGCTGGGTTTTTTTTTGAAGGGCAGTGCCACAATCTTGGCATAGTACTGCTCCTGAACCCTTACCAGCACTTAGGCGAGTAGAAGCGTGACATCCCATGTCTTGCAGTCAGGTTTCTGCATCCCACAGTTATGTTTCTTTACAGTGCTGTGACATTGTTCACTCATTTTCAGCTTGCACTGCATTGTAATAGCTGTTTTTTTCTGAAGAACTTGTTCATTTTAACTTCAGTTCCCACAGCTTTTGTGTAATGGAAAATAATGAATAGCTATTCCCTCTTCTTCTGGCTAATACTTCTGATTCTGTCACCCTTTAGTATGTCCTCTCTGAGTCATTTCTTTTGCAGGCTGCAGAGCGCTAGTTTAGTTTGTCTCTCCATGTAGTTAAGCCATTCCATTTTGCTTGTCAGTCTTCTCTCTATCTAATTCTCCTTTGACCATTTTAAGATGCTTGGACTAAAAGTGGACTCAGGATAGAGGCATGCCAGGAATCTGACATAATGAGATCCTCTGCTTTGTTCTGTATACCCTTCCAGTAACTCCTAATATTGTTTGCCCTTTTGCCCGCCACTGAGCAGTGACTTGATGGTTTCAGGGACCTGTCACAGTGACCCACAAATTTCTTGCTGTAAGCATTACTTTGCATTTGTCAACACTAAGTTTCCTCTCTGATTGTGTCGCCCACTCTTAGTCCTGCAAGATCTTCTCTAATTAATTCATTACAGTAAATTTGATCACTCTGAATGACACTACATCACTTGCAAACTTTACCACTTCAGTTTTCGCTCACTTTTAAGAATGCAGACACTGTCAGATCACTGGTGAGACTAGACCTGACTACCCCTAGCAGCTCAGACATCATGTTTCTGATGGTTGATACAGTATTTAATTCCAAATCTGCTAAAGATCTCTCATAAGCTGCGCCATTGACTCCCTTCTTCCAGCCTGATGTCAGATGCATATGCTGCACAATATAACAATGAATTATCTCATTAAATAGGTGATTGTCATTTACGGAATGCCTGGTAAGCCCTTAACCATGGAAAATCTAGCAGGTAACTGCAGGTCCCAGGGGTACCCCCCAGTAGATCAGTGTTTTGCATATTTTGGTCACAGCCATGACAGTTCTCAGAAACCAATCATCTTTCCCCATCTCTGCTTCCCAATGGATGCTGGCTGCAGATGTACCACAGCCTCATCCTTGGTGGCAGGCTTGTGCATAGGCTCCCTGGGATGTAACCCCACACATTCTGCTGGGAGAAGGGCTCCATGAGTATGTTCTTTTCCCATTACCCTGGAGCATGAATTTATGTTTAGTTGGTTAAAAGACTGCTGGATATGGGTGAAGCAAGGACGGCACCATTTAGCTACAACTCCAGAAAAGGGAAAACAGGCACAAAAAGTCATGGGTTCAGTGATTCTCAGGTTGTTGCTCTGTGCTAGAGCCGAGGGGAGAAACTCTGACAAGTGTTCTTGCAAATATGACAATGCTTCAGAGAGCTGCATTTTACTTTGGTTACCACTTTTTAATTCTCTTTATTTTATGCGTGCAACCTAAAGAGTGTTGTTGGAGAACTGACCTTCAGATTTCAAAGCATATCGCAGTCACTTATGCCATGCTAATTTGGGGATCTCTTCTCCTTGTGGTCTTGTCTCTGAGGTGTTCATCATATAAGAGATGGCTAGTGGAATACTTCATACTTACTTAACCCTGTCTCTTGTCACATCTGAAGTGCCAATCCTTCAACATGTTTATCTCATCTCTAAAGAAGTTTATTGCTGTCATAAACAGAGACTTGCAACATTTTGCAAAGCACCCACTCATGGAGTTCTTCACTTTCCTCTACTAGCTACATCCCAGACAGCAACACTTGCAATATGTTCTCTTCTCATGGCTTTATTAAAACTAGCTACTTACTTCCTTTTTTCTTTTTTTTCTTTTCTTTTTTTGCAAAGCCTTGTTTAGATCATGTTTCTGGCAGTCATACTCTTCAAGTTATGCTGCTGGCTTTTTTTCTGGAAAAGGTCCGTGTGACCACTAGCCCATGCTGTCTTTTCAATGTCTTCAGGACTATCTTCTTGCTTTCTTGCTATCTATGACACCCTTTGCCTCCTATTGGATCTCAAAGATAAAGTGCACAGCCGACACGTAAACATATCGCAGGTTTGGAGTTGGCTTCACTAACCCACCTGCAGTGACATCCTCTACTTTCTGGTTCATTCTCAGCAGTTACGTATGTCTGACTAGTTTAGGTGCTTTTTCTCTAGTGCTTATTTGCTTGACTTCATTTCTGCTGCTTGAGATTTCTTCTGGAATATAATTAGGTGGGGCTGAGCAAGATAGCGGTGCACTGTTGTGTTGAAGGCCTGATGGCCTGATGCTGCCAAGAGGAATCTTCCAACCCTTGGCAGCAAGTACCTCTCTGGCATTTGTTATGTTTTTGTAAGAATTCTGTGTGAACTGTAGTAGGGCAGTCCACGGGGTGTGCTCAAGAGTTTGGGTGTGATCAGGGTGTGGGTGCAATCAAGGCTGCCCAAGTCCTGCTCTGACCCCTGAGACAATCTGGATGCTCTGCAGAGACAGCTGTTCCTTTGTTCCCATGACACAGACCTAGATGTTGAAGGGAAATCAGTAAATTTAATTGGAAAGGGATAGGAAAGAGCAGAGTCAGAGATAGCTGGTAAGAAATTCTGCTTCACTGTGTGCTCGGAGAAGGGACTAAGTTACTTAATATATGGTCTGAGGGATAGAGGAGTAATCTTTAAAGAAGGTGACCAAAGGTAGAGCAGTAAACTTTAAAGAAGGTGTTAAAGACTCTCTGTTCTCCTTTTGTGTGCTGTCGTCACTTCTCTATCGTGTGGGGCTGGTTGCTGTGCTTTCTCCTGTGGCTAGGATGCCCAAAGCAGGTATCATGTGGGCATTTGCTATGAGAAGGGCCTTGGAGTGCAGCAGGACCTGGCAGAAGCGATGAGACACTACCGACAGTCAGCTGCTGCGGGGAACAGGAAATCCCGGGAGAGACTGCGAGTGTTAGAAGAGGAGGTGGAAGGTACCACGGGCAGCGGGGGAAGAGGGTGTGTGGGACTGCGTTGTGTAGTGACCTCATGAAGGCGGGGCCCGCATTGCCAGAGGAGGGGTAGCACAGGGCCGTGGCAAAAAGTCCTTTTTACTGAAGGGAGCATTTTTCCTTTTCAGTTCTTTCCACTTCTTACCAGCTATTTCCAGCTGAGCTGAAGTAGAGAAGCCATTCCCATAGCATGATGCATCTTTAATATCTTGTTTTAATGTACTTTCAGATGTGCAAACAAAGCATCCATTCCCTTCCGGAATAAGAGCCTCTTCCTCTAGCCCATGTTTCTGGGCTATTGAGCATGTGCCTGCAGGCTTCCACGCCGCCCAGCCAAGACAATCTGCCCTCACCCTGCCCCACTCTTGGAGCGCAGACAGACTCCACATGATGGCTCTCGGTGGTGCAGAATGGAGCCGTGCCCTTGGAAACAGGACAACGCCACTGGAACTGCAGTGCTTGGAGCCCCACCACTGCTGTTATTAGAGCAGTCGGTAAGTGAAACAAGCAGGCAGAAGGGAAGGCAGCCCTTCTTAGTCTGCATGGGGCTGGAAGCAGGCTAGCAGTGAGTGGAAAGAGAAAGCTTTCTTCTGTTAATAGAACAGGAGCCATTTTTAAATACAGGGGTTTTGAGAATAAACCTTGTGATATCTCCTATGCCACGACATCATCTGGCCCTTCCAATACAAGGACCTTTCTTATGCTCCTACATTTCCATATAGAGCTACATATAGACTCCCACCATGCCACGGTGATATGATTTGGGGCTATAATTCCAGTACCCCTGCACGTCTTGCACACAGTCCCCCAGTGAGGTTTACAAGCCACCATATGGTGATGTTGGCAGCTAACTCTGTGATAGGCCTGGCCTGCACCCTCTGAGGCAATTTGATCTCACTTCAAGGCTAGCTGTTCCCACACTGGTTCTGCTACCAGCACAATCTGGGCTTGTCTCTACATTGCCATTGTGGCAGTTTAATCTGCTTTCAAACCTTGGCAAGCAAGAGAGTGAATTCTAATTATTAGGGCACAGGTTTTTGTGGGAGATGGCTTATGGATCCACCTGTACTGGTGAAAGTAATGGCTGTCCTCAGCCATCGTGCACCGTTGTCAGTGCCCTTCAGTCCCCAGTTATTATTCCTTCAGCTCTGGCAGTGAGCTGCTCCCATGGGTACACCCCTTTGAGTCACGATGAGCAAGGTTTTCTTCAAAATTTATACTGTACATGTTTGCTAAGCACGCCAGCTCATTTTCACTGAAGTGGATAAGGAATGCTCCCAGCGGGCAGTAACCGCTGTCAGGCAGACAGCGGCAAGCAGCTGGTATGATAATTTCTTCCACTGGGGCAGCTGAATCCGGAAGAAGACATTTGTCCACACCAGTTTAAACTGGTTCAAGGGCATCTGTACAAACTGTCCAGCTTCCTGTAGCCATGGTGCTCTGGTGCTTTGTGTAGATCAGGCTCTGAAAAACAAAAGCAATGGCCCCATCCTGAACTTGCTGTGGTCTCCATTCAGCAAGGGAGGGGCACAGCCAGAGCTCAACACGTCTGATTGTTCTTCTGGTCTGGTCTCTCTTTCTGCTCAGACCAAACTTTCTTAGACCATTTCCTTTATCAAGCAGGATACAATTAGCAGGAAATTCCTCGGGTGGATTTCCTATTCTGTGATAATCCACAGCATGCTTACGCATTGGTCAGGACAGGACAGGGGTAAGTGTTGGGGGGGTTGAAAGCAGTTTGCAGAATCAGGAAATTGAACCGAGAGAGGAATTTGTCTCCTTTTTAATTTTCTTATGATGTATTTTTTGTAAAGTGTGTCCTTTGACAGGCACATCAAAGTAAATTTCCAGAGGAAGATGTGAGGTTGTGTCGTGTGTTTGTCCTCTGTGTGTGTTCCCAAGAAGCAGAGGAATCCCGTAGGGCTGCATCTCCTCACAGTCATAGATATGCCTCCTTTGTGGTTTGCACAGCTGCATCTTAGTTAGAATTTGGCTCACTGTCATTGTTTTAGTGCAAGAGCCTGTTTTGTTTGTGAAACAGAAGAGCAAGACATTTCTATTAGCAGCACAGCAGTATAAGCAGACTGGGGCAAACCCATCAGTGTAGTTTATTGCCAGAGATGGGGTCATCTGTTAAAGCACTTTGGAGACTCCAAATACAACAGTGGATATTTTGGATATTAAAGAGTCTACCTGGGGAAATCTTACTCTGTTGCTTTTGCCATCTGGTCCCAAGATCTGTATGATTGTTTGCTGCTGTGGCTTGTGTGTGTACACACTAAAAGCAGGGCACTGTCTCCTGTAGGTGCATGGAAAAGGAACACGGGTAAGACACCCTTGAGATGCTCCATGATCATGTCTGCTTATCATCCTTACGATGATCCTTGTCATCCTTATGATCCTTATCATCCTTATGATTCTGCTCCAGGATCATGTCTTCAACTTAACACTGAAATCAAAGCCAAAAATACCACCCAAAGACACCTGATGCGACAGCCCCATCATGAGCAAATTAGCTTTGGAGGAACCTGTGTTGTGAACTGTGGTATCTGTGGGGAAGTCAGTGCAGTATTTTTAACGTAAAGGTGGTGAAGGAAAGAAAGCAGTGTGTGTAAAGTGCTGCTGGCCCTGTGCTCTGATGGCGGGGAGGCTGGCAGTCTCTTCTCAGCCTTGCTTTTGTAGTCACTCAGCAAGCAACAACGTTGTGCATTGCTAGCAGTGGAGGCAATGGCTTACCCTCATTCCCATAGCATGTCCTTCCTCTTACCTATACAGCCACTTTGCCAGCATGCCCCAGATCTGTTCTGGTGTTTTGTATCATAGTTGGAAGGCACAAACTATGGTACAGAAGAGAGTCCTTTGTGCGCGTGATCCAGAAGCGCTTACCTGCTGTTCATGCACCACTGCGTAAGCCTACAAAAGCACTCCAGATGCTTACGCCACTGTTGTCTTTCCATTCTCTGCGAGTGCAAATCCCCATGGTTAACAACACCTGTGTGTTTCTTCCTCTGTTACTAATATCTGTATCTTAGTTTTCCTACACGTGCTATTATCCTAAAACTGTCTTACAGCTCACATACATACAGATCTAAGTGAAAACCTGTAATATGGTTGAAGCTTGTGACTGAATATTTCAAAACAGTGTTTTCACGCTTCCCTTTTCCCAGGTTACCTTTGCCAGACTCCAGCCATCTGTTGTCTGCTTCTGGGCAAGGACTACGCTCCAAAATCCAATGGCCTCAAAAGAGTGCATGGAAAAGGAAATTGTGGACACCTAGTGCAGCCATAGCAGAGATGCCAGAGCAGAAGTGCTGATTTTGGGCGTTTTACAAAATGCCAAGTTCACAGTGGTAGAACCACAAAAGCTGAAAGTATCAGTGGGAGACAAGAGACAGATCTCCCTTTCTGCGTTGCCATTTCAGGCTTTCTGCAGATAACATCATCATGTCACCTATAGTGCAACTTGTTCCAGAGATGGTAGTGTTAGAAAAAAATGATTTTATTTAAATAAGAACTGAGATCCTGGAGCCCAACTCTGCAGCATGTTGCAAAGTCCATGACTGCAATATTTTATCGTCCGTGGTGCACAGTCTATAATCACGTGCATGTAGCTGACTGTGTTGTGCTTGTGGTTAATCTAACAACCCCTCCCCCCAGTTGGCCTGCCCTGGGAGGAAAGTGCCCTCCTGCTCTTGTGTGACTTGAGTGTGATGGTAAGGTGAAAGATGAGGGTGGAAGAGGAGGAAAGCTAGGAAGGCAAGAACAAGCAGGTAGAAGGGAACTAAACAAGGTGAAATCAGTCATGGAGAAATTTGATGGGGTGAAGCAAAGGAAGAAATATGCCTGTCGTGATCAGTCTAAATGTGGATGATACAATGACCCTGTTAAAGCACACGTGCACCCCAAATACAGAAAAAAGCTCTGTCTGACTCTCATCTCCTTATCGCAGCTGCCAAACTCCCTACAGAACAGGAGCACTGTCTTCCAGTCCAAGGCTCTTCCCATGTGCTGACAGCTGCCGCAGAAGCCCTGAGCTTGTTTCATTGTGGACTTGGACCTTCTGAGACAAAATCATTTCAAAGAGGGTGCTCATTTCTGAAAGGAAAGTGCTGGCCAGTCTTGTCCCAGCAGCATTCGAGTCAGCCCCAGCACCTTTGCCGAAGGTCTCAAAAGTCCTTGGTTTCTCCTGCCTTGCAGCTTCCTCATCCTGAGGTGAATGCAGGGAGTCAGGGGAGACGACGTTGTCCTTGTAACTACTGGTGAGCGGCAAGGAGAGCCGAGCCACCCATGCTGGGTCAGCAGCTGTCAGCCTCTTGAGGGCCAGCTCTGGAGGGAGTGAAAACAAGAACTGTTGGTGAGACGTGGAGTAGAGGAGACCACAGGAGAGAAGAGAGAAAAAAGAAAAGGGAAAAAAAATACTGAGAAATGAGGAGACTTCCTGAAATCAACTGTGAGAGGACTGACTGTAAACAGGTCTAGAGATAAGGTACCAGCAGCAGCATTCAAACCAGCAGCTTATAAAAACCAAACAAACTAGAACTGCTTTAAAACGACTGGGGTTTTTGTTTTGTTTTGTTTTAGTATAATAACCATTAGGATCACTTTGCTTTCTCATTTGTTGCAGCCTGAAGTGGCACTTCACTAAATTGTCAGCAAAGCCAGAGAAAGTGAGGGTTTAGGACTGGCTAAAGGGGAGACAATGGAAAGCTTTCAAGGGGGAAGTATTGGACAGAAAGAAGGTCACTAGTGGACTTCCCTTAAGGGTCACTCTAGGGTGGGAATTTGCTGCTAAGCAGGCATATTGAGACCAAAAAGAAATGGGCTATTGTAAAAACATAAAAGAATAATAACAGAAGTGGAATGAAATTCTGGATTATAAAATGCACAGCTGGATGGTTGAAGACTAGTAACAAAAAATTGAGCTATAAAGTTCATCAATTGGAAACAGATGGGGAGCAGTGGGAGCCTGGTGTGGGTGTTGCCTGCAGGCTCCTTAGTGTACCAGTAATGTGATTCTGCCCCAAAATGGGCAAATGAAGTCATACAATGTGTTGGTCAAGGTGTTCCCTGTTGGCATGAAGACATATCCACGGTATTGTTACTAGGTCTGGCGAGACCTGATTAGGAGTATTACATACAAATCTGATTATCCATCTGTAGGAAAGAGGATCTGAAATGACAGAAGTGCAGAGAAAACTATTGAGATGAAAACAGGAGTGAGTCCAGGCTTACGTGATGGAGACCCCAAGAGGTAGGGGTTGCTCAGCCTAAGGAAGCAAATGCTCACCAGGGATCTGACTGCAACCTGTCATTATTTTGATGAGATAAGCACCGACAAAGGAAATCTCTATGCTTAAAATAGTGTTGGCAAAATAAGAAGTCATTATAACTGTCCATGAATAAACATATACTGGAAATTAAAGGAAGGACCCCATAGCAGGGTGAGCCTGGAATAGCTTCCTCATCAGATGGCAGGAAGGGAAATGGGGGTTCTTGTTTTTTAAGGTAGAGCTTTGCAGTTGGTAAACAAGACTCCGTGATGTGGTGCACAGACACTGCCTTCCAGTTCTGCATTGCTTCATTTCCAAAGCGTAACCTAGAACCACTGGGAGGTTTAAAGTGACCACCAGATTTATGAAACCCTTTGAGTCAGAGAGCAGCAAAACAAATAACTGGTGTCTGGTAACAAGACACAACGGTTCCAATCAGATGGCAAGAGCTGGTGCCATTATAATAATTATGTGGCTCTGACTTATAAAGTGACCTCTGAAAGCAGGGTCCCCATTCTAATGCACTTACTTATCATGCTGCTTCCAGAAGATAATCAATACCCTGCCACAGCCTGGGACATGTGGTCCTCGGTCAGTGGCTAGTCAATTGCTAAGACTCAGCCAACTAAGTAATTAGTCCTTTTCTCTGAAAAACAACTGTGTCCTGGGGTGGGATGGGGGTGAGGGCTGGGATTCAAACCTGGTAAGGAGAGAAGGGCAGATACATCACTTAGATTTTGTTTCAGCTGAAGCCCCAAAATTTCTTTTGTGTTGCTTAACTTCCAGGATTTCTTTCTGCAATCTCAGTATTTTCTTTCAGTCGCAGTGACTGTTCCTTAAGAGATCTCCCAAGCATGCTGAAGTCGCATGTTTTTGCTCTAAAACATGCACAGTTCTCTCCTCAGTCTGCAAGAAGCCACTGCATTCCCTATTTTGATGCTTCCGCTCTGGAGCAGGGCACAACAGTAGTCTGCTTGCTGCGGGGAGAGCCAAGACTCAGTGGGCTGACGGTCCTGTGACCATGAAACCTTATAATTAGGTATGTTTCGTTTGACTGATAACTCTTTACTGCCCTATTTTAATGGTGTTTTGGGAGCAGGGGTTGTTTTCATAATCAATAAAGTTATATTTCTCATGTGCTGCTGCGAGCGCTCTGTTTTGCTGGTGGGGGATAGGTGTTAATAGATGGTGCCGAGTGATGAGAGCTCAGCCCGCAGCTTGATGCTTACAGCATAAACAACCAGATAGCTGGCTGGGACAGATCACTTGTGCAGTTCCCCCTCAATGCAAATAGCACAAAGGCCCAGACAGCCTCAGCCAGCTGTTATGATACTCCTGAGCACAAGCAATGCTTCCTTCCTCTCTCAGGATGCAAGTCCAATTTTCTGTTTGTGTTTGGGAGAGGAGGAAGGAGTCCAGCAGCTCCATCGTCTGCGCTCTGTTGCCTTTTCAGGAAGGTCTGGGCTCATGGTTAAGGTTGTTTTTCACCACTGAAACAGGGCAGCGTCTTTTGTCATGTCCAGCACTATTGCATGAGCAGAAAGTCACACTGACATAGCCTCAGCACGCACCACTGGTGTTCACTGTGAAATTCCAGTAATTTGGCAAAAGTGGGTTTTTTTCTACCAAATCCAAGAAGCATGGGAGATGGCACTTCATGGGTATGCCTCACCATAGCACAGATTTTCTAGGATGCTACCTGTCTGGGCATGACTGGATCTGCTGAGCAGGTCCACCAGTCCCTTTACTGGGACCGGTGCATGTCAGTACACCCATGGGATGGAGCTGGGCAGCCTGTTTGCTCCCTGCTCTTGACTGCAAGCTTCCTCAGGTTTAAAGGTCCTGCAGCCATTTCACTCAGCCTTCCCTCCTTACTAGAATAAAAGGGCAGGAAGGCAAACAGACTGAAGCAGCGCGGTTCTCCCTCCAAGCAAGAGCACAGAAAATGCCCAACTCTGGAATTAAAACTACCACAGCAGCAAACCTCAATGAGTTCCTCTTGGTGTGGAGGAGTGCAGAGGCTCCACAATGAAATTTCTGCTACAAGACATGAGTCAGCCCAACTCTTTCAAACTGAAATGCCAGTAGAAGAGATTTTTTAGAACAAATCAATAAACGGAACGTGTAGAAAATGGCCCAGATGGTATTCACCCTGGAGTGCTAGAGGAACTCAGATATGAAATTGCTTGGTTTATTAACTGCTGTTCGTTAACTACCACTTCAAATGAATACGATATCACAGGAAGGGAAGGTAGAAATTGTGACATGAGTTTTTAAGCATGTGAAGGTGAATCTAGTGCAGGTAAATTCTTAGAAATCATTATGTGCAAAACTCAGCAGACAGCCGAGTACCTGCTATTCAGACAGGAACTGACATGACATTTGCGAGGCAGGGAATTGCATTTTGCAAATATCTTGGCGTGTTTGGAAGAGGTGGATGAAGAGTCCTGGTTGACAGAGGACACCTGAGCTTGCAGAAGAGCACCAGCCAGGCTCACAGGGGACCTGAGCTGTCCCTCAATTAACAGCCAGATTCTGTCAGGGACTAATGTGTGTTAAAGGCTGGGAAGCGAGGGTAGGAATAAATATCTTCCCCACAAAGGGAGGTCATTAGTGTTGTCCCAGAGTATCCGTTCAACATAGTGATAAATGATGTGGAGAAGTGGATGGAATTGGTGTTGACTCCGCTAAAACACCCAACGACATAAAAGCAGGGGGTTGCTGGAGGACCTAATAACACTGAGTGCTACGAGCAAAAAGTGGCTGGTGGATTTCTGTGTCACTAACTGTTGGAAAATTGTCATGGGCAATGGCACGTTATGTATTGATGATTCTCCCACCATGCAGAGGAGGGATTTGGGAGTCACCATGAACAGTTTGGTAACAGAGCTCAGCATGGAGCTTGGGCAGGAGAGGAATAAAGAACAAACCAGAAGACCTCCTTATACCACCAGAAAACCTCCTTATACCGCCGGTGTAGATGTATCCTAAACACTGCACACAATTCTGGTCACCACATCTTAATAAAGATACACTAAAATTAGTAACAGGTTGGTCACAGGAGACAAGACTGGATGAGTTCAGCCTGGTAGGAAATAGATGCCTGATGGGGCTCAAAGGATCTATAACATCATGAAGGGCTTGACAAGGCCAACGCTTCACCTTTCTTACTCTGCATGGACTAGGAGACCATGAAACAAAGGGGCTCAGGTCAGCATAGGAAGCAGAGTTTTCACAGGGTGCATAGTTAAACTGGACTGCACCCCTACAGAGGCCAACCTCACAAATCAGCTCAACAACAGCAGACACATCTATGAGGGGGAAAGATCTACCAAGAGTCATTAAACATGAAAAAAATCCAATGTGAAGCTCAGCAAGACCCTTCGCTGTAAACTGCCTGGTACAAACTGCATAGGATGGGCCATACATGCTGTCCCAAGGATCTGCCACTGTCAGAGCCACCCTAGGAGATGAGCTGTCCCCTGGCTTGCCACAAGCCAGCCAGTTTTATCTTCAGAATGAGGTTAGTGTGTTATTTGAGGTGATCCAGCTGCTGGAGCCCCCCACCAGCCCCAGCATGATCCCAGTAGCAAGGCTACCTCACCTGCCTGCGGCTCCAGGAGGGTCTCCAGCTCCTCTCCCACCAGCTGCTGCACAGAGAGCTCAAACCCGCTCTCTGAATCACGGTCCTCCGCCTCACTCTCGCCGTGCCCACTGTCCTTTGTGCTCAGGCAGTCAGCATCCAGCCCCGCAGCCCTGCGAGAGGGCCAGAACACTCAAATTACACTTCAACCCTCAGCATGACCTTGCCCTGCTGATTACTTTAAAGGTGGTTGTCTTTATCCCCCATAAAATGACCCAGAGGTGAGGTGTGGGCATCCTCTCAGTGCATCATTCACAGTACCGAAGGCATAATCATTTCACTCCCCACCAATTAATGCGTTTTGGGTTTGTTGTTTTGTTGTTTGTTGGGTTTTTTTTAAAAAAAAAAACAAACAGAAACCACACATCAACAAAAGCACTGGGATCAGGAGTGCCACGGACCCTCTGAAAACTGGGGCCCAGCTGGGTGCTGGGCTACACATGGGGCTACTCCACATTTCTTGCCCGAGAAGGTTTTTATCCTTCTGCAGGGAGATCCTGAGCAAACAGGGAGCTGCTGGCTCTTCCCTGTGTATTCGGACGAGGTGAGGATCAACACAGCCCAGCCCAGCCCCAGAGTGGCTCTCCATCCCTCTCCATCCTCAGCAGATGGAGATGATGATGAGAAAGGCAGAGAAAGCTGTGTCTGCCCATGGCCTGGGCAGGACAAGGGGAACATGGCGAGGCAGCGATGAAGCCGTGGCATCCTTGGGAGCATTCATCCAGAGATGTCAACACCGTAATTTAATGGTAATGCCATCAAGTTTGTCTCTGGCAACATCTTCAGCACACAGCTGGGATATCTCAGTCCTTCCCATCCCTGCTAGCAGGGTCTCTCCCTCGCTAGCCTCCCGGCCCAGGGACAGATGCCCTGAACTCACGTCAACAGGCAACAGGGAGCCAGGACCAGAGGAGCACAGCCCTCCCGTGAAGGGAGGACCTACCTCCCCAATCTCAGGTCAGAAGAACCAGGGATGAGGTTTCGCCTCGTGTGTCTGCTGCCCTGGTGTCTCCTGCTCTTGGAGGCTCTTGGGGCCAGTGGGGCTGAAGCAGAGGCAGCAGAGACGCAGGGGAGCGGGGCATGGGGAAGGGAAGGGCTGAGAGCCAGCCTTACCTGCTGCCATTCTTGGCCGTGTACTTGTTTCCCCTGTGGTTTGTTTTGGGCTGGAACTGGCCCTGGTGCAGCAGGGAGAGCAGCTGGGAGATTTGCTGTAAGGCAGGAAAAGCCTGTTGAGCCCCGGCGATCACCACTCAAGCTGCTTCCTGCCAGGACGTCCCCTCCAAACCCCCCGGCCTTTTTATAGCGTTTCCTCCTCCTGCAGATGGTTCAGCATCCCCACGCCAGGGGAAAAACAAGCGGCCAGGCAGCCCACCTGGCCCCAGTGCTTCCCCTGTGCCGTCTCTGCCTGCCATTCCCTGCCCGCATGCTCCCCTGGGGAAGTGAGCATGGGGTTGTCCCCTTCCCTGTGTGACAGCCATCCTCCACCCCAGCTCCCAGGGCATCCTTGTGGGCGTGGGAAGCCCCTGCCCATGGTGGGGTGGCCATTCATCCTACCCAGCCCCTACTGCTGGGGCACCTCCCCCCAGGGATGGGAGAAGAGACCGACAAAAGACCATCAGGTTGCACATTCCCACCACCCCAGGGTGTGCAAGACCTGGGCGAGGAAGGAATTGGGGGGGTAAGGGGGGGTGTCCACACCTCCAGCAATGGGTGGGGCAGCTCCTACCTGCACTGGGGGTGACTCCATCACAAACTCCCCAGTGGGGCTCTGCTCTGCCAGTGCCACCAGCGACAGCCGGACCAGGCTCCTGAGGATGTGCTCGTGGGGCTGGGGCTGCCCAGGTTCCCCAGCACCCACAGGCTGGTTGGGTGGCAGCGCGGGCTCTCCCATGGGCCTCTGGGGTGGCTTCACCAAGCTCTTGCAGTGCGGTGGTGCATCCAGGGGGCTCGCAGCCTCTTTCACCGAATTTTTCAGTCTGTGGGGCTGGCAGGGCCGGCGCTGCAGGAGTGGCAGGTTGAAGGTCCCCTGCTGCTCATCTGAGTCCTTTTGGGTTCTCTGATTTCTCAGGGTCCTGTAGAGAGTGGGGGTGAGGTGGAGGGGAGCCTGTGGGGAGCCCCCCGGTGCAGGGGTGGCTGTGCCAGGCAGATCCTCCTGGCAGGGATGGGGGGCCTCAGCCTCCCGGGGCCGGCCCCGAAGCAGCGGGACGAGGTGGATATCTGCCTTCTGGATCTGCCTGTGCGGCTTCTTGAGCTGCTGTTGCCTGCGGGCATCCTCTGCCTCCCTGCAGTTGTAGGCCATGCCATCCTTCTTCTCCTTCTTACGCAAAGACAGGGTTAAAGCCAAAAGGAGAAGGCACCCACCCAGGAGAGCGGCCAGGCAGATAATGGCCACCATGGACGGACTCAGCCACCCAGGATCCTGGGCTGAGATTTTGGAGAATGCCCCGTGACGCCGGAAAACTAAATGGACCCGGGCCAGGGTGTGCAGGGGGCTGTCCCCCCCATCGCTCACCCGGACCACCAGCTCCTGCTCAGTGCCAGCAAGGCTGCTGGCATTGCTGGCATTGAGAAAGACCTGCCCCAAGAGAGGGTCCAGCGTGAAGAGCCCAGTGTCATCCCCACCCACCAGATCATACTGGAGAGCCCCATTGATGCCAGAGTCCACATCCCTGGCCACAATGGTGAAGAGGAAGGGAGCACCAGCACATGACATGAGTGTTGCATTGGTCACCGCTGCAGTCCCTTGGGTGCTCCCATTCCCGGGGACCACCCAGAAGCACCCCGTCTCTGCATTGACCAGGACGGAGAGCGTGGCTGTGCCTCCCACCAGCACTGGCATGGTGATGACGGGTGCGTTGTCATTCAGGTCAAGCACAGCCAGTCTGACAGAGACGTTGGACACCAGCTTGGGGTGACCACCATCCTCCGCAGTCACCAGGAACTCCAGACTCCTCACCTGCTCGTAATCAAAAGCTTGGAGGGCAAAAACATCACCAGTGGTGGGGTCGACTGAGACCAGACCTGAAGCAGAGGAGTCCAGGATGCTGTAGGTGATTTTCCCATTGAAACCCAGGTCAGGGTCGGTGGCACGGACGGTGAGCAAGAAGGCAGGTACTTCGCTGTTCTCAGCAACAGCAACCTCGTAGGTGGCCTTCTCGAAGGAGGGGGTGTTGTCGTTGACGTCGCTGATGCAGATAGTGAGGTGCTTCAGCACGGCCAAGGAGAGGTCACCCTGGTCCTGCACCAACAACGTCAGGTTGTACTCGGCATGCAGCTCCCTGTCCAGCGTGGCGTTGGTCATCAGCACATAGCTGTGGCTGTTGGTCCTCTTCAGCCTGAAGTGCTCATACCCTTGACTGAGGGAGCAGTGCACTTGCCCATTGCTTCCCGAATCAGGGTCACTGGCCGTCACCAGAGCCACGAAGCTGTCTTTGGGGAGGGCTTCGGAGAGCACAGGCGCCCGCGCAGCCCAGGTGACGTGGACTTCAGGAGCATTGTCGTTGACATCCAGGACTTTGACTAGGATCTTGCAGTGTGCTGGGATGGGGTTGGCGCCCAGGTCTCGGGCTTGCACATCCAGCTCATAGGTGTGGGTTTCCTCGTAGTCCAGTGGGTGCTTCAGGATGATGCTGCCTGTGCGGGCATCGATGCCGAATGCGCTCAGCACCTCTGGGGGCGCATGCTTGCTCAGGCTGTACTCGATCTCTCCATTGGGGCCCTGGTCGGGGTCAGTGGCCGTGACCGTCACAAGGAGGGTCCCGGGCAGAGCATCCTCCTGAACCTCTACCGTCAAAGAGCTCTCTGCAAAGACAGGGCTGTTATCATTGGAGTCAAGGACGATTACTTTAATTAAAGTGGTACCTGATTTTGGCGGCTCCCCATGGTCAGTGGCCGTCAGCACGAGGTCAAAGGAGGAGTGCAGCTCCCGATCCACTTCTTTAACCATGACAAGCTCTGCATGCCTCGTCCCATCGGAGCCAGAGATGACCTCCAGAGCAAAGTGCTCGCTGGGGGAGAGGGCGTAGGAGCAGCGGGCATTGGGGCCAGCATCAGCGTCCAGGGCTCGGTCCAGTGGGATCCGTGTCCGCAGGGATGCGCTTTCTGACATCTCCAGCTCCAGCTCGGGCGTGGGGAACCGTGGTGAGTTGTCATTGACATCCAGCACTTGAACCTCCACGTGAATCAGAGCCAAGTTTCGGGCAGCGAGCACATTGAATGAGACCCAGCAGGGTTCACTGTCCCGGCACAGCTGCTCCCTGTCCACCCGCCCAGCCGTGCTGAGCACCCCATCCCCGCTCCCTACGTGCAGCAGGAACCTCCCGGGGGTCTCCATCAGTTGGAAGGTATCCGCTGATTCGCCGCTTTCACCCCCCTCAAAGTGCTCTGCCAGCGTCCCTATCACCGTTCCCAGCGGCACTTCTTCAAACACCCGGTACTGCACCGTGAACGTGGCCACCTCCTGGGCATCGGTGGAAAGGAAGAGGTACCACCACAAGGCTGGGAGATGGAGAGCGGAGCGGCTCAGCAGCAGCATGCTGCTGGCAAAGCCCACCGCCCTGCTGCCCCAGCACGCTGCCGCAGACTTGCCGGCCTGCCGCGGCATACCCAAATGGTCCTTATGGCGATCGCAACTCCTTGGCATCCTCTCCCATCTCCCAGTCCCATAAGCGCCAGCCACCGGTTGGAAAGGAGGAGAAATGGCGAGTGAGTCCGGCAGTTGTCTCCCACTCTGCCATCACCAGGGTACAGCCGGGAGAGCCAGCTGCTCCCTGGGCTGAAATGCTCAGCCCGGAGCAGAGGGGGCTGCCACAGCTGCAGCTTCAGCCAGGGAGCAGCGTCTGGCTGGCTGGGCCAGGGCCGGGAGGTGGACCAGCAGTGTTTCCTATGGAAACCCCACCTACAGGAAAAGGGAGGACCGGGCTGGTACAATGCCTCGGCGGGGTGGGGGCTCGTGGGGCAGCACACTTCCCAGCTGGGAGAGGGGGGTGGAAATGCCCTCGGTTTCCAAACTGCAGGGACCATCACCACTGCCTGCTGTCACCTGCAAAATGCATTTTACAGAAGGTTTGATTCCTGCAGACAGTCCCTAACCCATCTGCAAAGCCTCACACGTGCTTCAGGAAGATGTCTGCAAGGACCAGTGATGAGATGGACTTCTGCTCTTGCATTACCTCAAAGGCTTGTTCCCCACACTGTTAGATTTCTGACTTACGCTGATTTATTTTCATTTTGTCTAAACCCAGCATGTAATCCCTGCTCCTTGCTCTGCCTTTTGCTGCTGGTTTTGAGGGTGATGCGCCCATGTCACTTTTTCCAACATACGGCTTTTGATTATGTCACTGCTTCATTTTCATCTGGACACACCAAAATGAGCTGATGAATCACTGGGGGAGTTGGCACGTCAAACACAGGCAGGTGGGCACAAGGGAAGAAAAGAGGCTCTGGCAGATGTGACCTGTGTCCCGTCAGGCCTCTCCCCATCTGCTACACCTGTCTATCCTGGCCAGCTCCATCCCCAGCTCAGCCCTTGCTTTGATTTCCCAGGCATCACTCCTCACTCAGCACTGATTTTGTACCACCAGATCCCTTCTTTGTCTTATTTCGGCATCTTACCCCGAGCCCCCGCCTTCAAGCAGCACGGATGAGGCTGCACAGCTGAAGCACCCACTTGCTGGCCAGCTGTGCACACACATGTGCTTGCATAGGTACCACAGCCTAAAGTTGTTTCATGTATTCCTCCTAAGCAGGCATTTGGCTGCCTGCAGAGCCCAGTTATCCCAAGCTGGGCTGTGCTTTGGGTCTCAAGGTGATTGAAGGCATTCAGGACAGGCAAGGTCACTGCAGAAGTTTCCTTGGCCGTTACAGAGAGCAGAGCATCCTCATGGTGTGGTTTGAGTCCCATCAGCCACATCATCTTCATCTTGGCCCCTATGTCTACCAGGCAGCCTCCAGCAGCCCTGTGGCTGCCATTGGTGTCCTGCACCCACCTTGCCCCTCTCCTTCTGCCTTTCCAGCCTTGCTGGGCACAGCCATACCTCCAGCCTATTCCCACGCCTCCCCTCACAGGTCTGATTTTCCCAGTTGAGGCTCCCCATTGCCTGCCTCCCCTCACTTCTCTTCTACTATGGTAAATTTTAATGCCACAATGAACAGCAAAAGCAAAACCATCCCACTGCCAACCAGCTGGTTTGCCCCATGGGAGGTTACTGCCACGGCTCAGCACACTGGGAGGAAGGGCTGGTGCAGCTTAGCCATGGCAGGGGGTGGCAGGAGACCCGCTGCTATTCCTGGGCTCAGCCCCAGATCCAGGTGACCTTTGCCAAGTCATTTCCCTGCTTTGTGCTCTCACTTCCTTCTCAGCTGAGCAAAGCCAGCCCACGGGCTCTCCCGGAAGGATGCTCTCCTGCTCGCTGGCTGCCCGTGGAGCTGTGGATGGAGAAGCGGATGTCTCCCAGCCCGTGCCCTGCTTTCAAGTGCGGGGGTGGGAAGGCTACTTCCTTCTGGGGGGAGTCTCATCGTTCCACCTCCCTTTTTTTATGCCTTTCCCTTTCAGGGATGGAGAGGAACAGAAGAACTGCACTGAAATATCACCAAGGGAAGGAAATAAATATTATGCCTGAGAACTGTGGTGGTTCCCCAAAGAGCCCTGCAAGACATATCCTTCTCCCCATTGCCTCCCAGGCCATCTGCAGAATAAGCCAACCTTACCAACTGCCCCACATTTAACCCACCACTGATGTGCCAGGAGATCTATTCCCCCCAACACCAGCACCCACATGTGCTGGACCCCGCTTAGTGTGGCTCCCGCGCCATCAGCTGTGGGGAGGATGCCCCTTTAGGCTGCTGCAGCCCCAAACCATTCCTTTTTCTCCCCAAAGGCAGGGAGGCAGATGGGACTTTGAGCACCAGTTTGCTCAGCCACCATAGGGAAAGGCTGATGTGACAGTCCCAGCACTGGGAGGAGAAGTCACCATCACTGAGACAAGGGCTGTGACCCCCTCCTGAGCATTGTCCCCCCCACCACCTGTGCTGTCCCCAGTCTGGCTGTACAGATACCGGCACTGGTGACATATCTGGACTGCCCAGGAGAAAATGAGCTGGAGGAGCTAATGCATTAATTATTACAGTACTTCAGGAATAAATCCCTATAGACTAGACCTGTGACCCCGAGGCATCAGGACATTAGCAGTTTGCAGGGAGGATGGCTGCAGGATGCTGCAAAAGCATTGCTGAGCTGCAAACCACGCCAGCTGCATCTTGGTGGAAGACGGGCGTAGTAATGTTAACAAAAAAATAGAAAAGAAAAATGGGGTTGAGCTGAGACTTGCAAGAAGCACAGGCAGTAAAATAAGATCTGGTGCTAAAAACAAAACATGTCTCCTCCTGTTTCCTGTTCGCACACAGGCAGGTTTCCAATGTGCAGGTGCTTCAAGACCTCCATAGATAATGTTGTGTCTATGAACATAAAATTTCCTCCCTGGGAGGTTGGCTGCACCTAAAACCTTTCATTTAAAGCTCAGAAATAGCATTAGTTATATTCAATTATTGCAGTAGTATTCTTCAGCTTCTGCGTGATGCTATTAGTGCCCAAAGCAGATGTAAATGCTATTTATTGGTGTGAAAATCTGGCTCCTCTGAAGCTCAGCTGCTCTCCAGGCTACAGAGCAAGGCATGGATGCAGGGGACACCCCAACCTCCCAGGGGTACAGAGCTGTACTTGAGGCACCACACACTCACCGTCCCTCACAGGGCAGAGAGCAGCCTGACCACATTATTTTGAGCTCCACTGCACAGCTGGCGGTCTTCAAATTTTGTTTGTCATTTTGGGTTGGCTTGGTGTTAGCTGGGAACCAGACACTGTGCTGCACATCACCAGCAGGGTGCACAGGGCAACATAAAAGTGAGAAGGGAAGAGAATTTTTTTTTCAAATCTAATATTGAAAAACATCATCAAAAGGAGAAGAGTTCAAAATGAGCACGACTAAAGACATACCAAGGTTTGGCCTCATTAGGGTGCTCAGGGCTTACCATATCCTGTGGACCGTTCAGGGAAGCAGGACTTGGTCTCTACAGCTGCTCCATGGGGTGGGAAATGTTGTCTGATGGTCAGGACACAGAGGCCATAGACAACAGGATGCACCCTGAGGTGAGATGCTCTCTTCTAGGCTCAGCTCTGTACCTCAGAGCACCATCCTCAGCAGGAAGATGGCTGTGAATCTAGATGGAGCAAGTAAAAGCATAGCTGCTTCTCACCAGCTGGTGCCCTTACACCAGGGATCATGCTTTTTTTCCCCTCAACTGTCCCAATTTTCAGCCTTCAAAGACAGACTTTGCTTCTCTAGAAGTGCCACTCCCTTTTCAGCAGGAAAAAGAAAAAAAAGTGTTTTCTTAATGCATTTCTGTGCATTAGATGTTTTGGGAGCTGGATGCAAATGCACAAGGTGGCCCAGGACCTGCCCCATCCTCAGCTGCCTGCAGGGATTGGGGAGGCTCTTGGGGGACTTTTCTCAGGACAAAGGAAACGATTCACCCTCTCACACCAAACAGCAAGCACCCAAACCTGCAAGAGGTGGATGGACCTTCTCTCGGGGGGCCCTGACTCTCCCTGTGCTCATCTTCTCCATAAAATCAGAAGGTGAAACTGGCTGAAAGTGACCTTTACATGCCACCTGGTCCAGCTGCCCACCCCAATCAGATCCCTTTTGGGCTGGGTTTCTCAGGACCTCATCCTTCATCACAGTGAAGACTTCTCTGTATCTCCTTGCAGCCTCCTCCAGCAATGCCGTCCTTGCACCGGAGAGCCCAAAAGCAGGCAAGCACATCCCTCCAAGCACAAGCTTACCCTAGCTGCGCTCTCACCGATGCTGGAGAGAAGCAGGAGAAATCACCACCCCAGCTTGCTGCCTGCACCCCTGCCCGCACAGCGTGCAGTTGGCTGCCTCCACCACAAGAGCCCACTGCTGCTCCGCGCTCGGCTCTGCCGCAGTCCCCCAGCTCTCCCCAGCACCCAGGCCGATGGGCAGCGAGCTGCGGAGAGCCACCAAGCTCTCAGCAAGCAACAAACCCCCAGCGAGAGGGTCTCTGACCACCCTCACCCCAAGGCAGAGGTCCCGGTCGGGCTCAGCTGGCTCCCAGCCCTGCAGGGAGGCACCGGGCAATGCTGCAGCTCCCCTCCATCCTCAGCCTCTGCTGATGCTCTGGATGCCTCCCTCAATTTTGCACAATTTTAGGCAACCCTGCAGCATCATGAGCACAGCTTCCTGCAACTCTAGCTGTAAAAGCCCTGCTAAATGCTCCTGGGAGCTATGTGCCTGTGCAGGGGTTATATAGGTGCTCCCCCTGCAGCAGGTGAACACCCTAATTAGGAGGGAAATAAAAAGAGGTGCAGGCAATCCCTAAACAGGACAGAGTTAATAGGTGATGCAGTGGCTTTTAAAAAGCTTCCTAAGACAGCAATCTGGCTTTGAGAAAAGCAAATAACTGCAAAATCTCTGCTAGCTCCTGCTTGCTGTGCTCCAGGAGCTCCCCTTTGTAGAGGGTATGATAAGGAGAGTTATGGTTGCTCTGCGTTCATAAAAAGATTATTGTTGAGGGGAAGAAAGTTATAAGTGAAATAAATTGGAACAAGGTCAGTATTTGAATAGAGAGTAATAATGTTATGATAATTTGCATGTACAGCCTCTGCCACTCAAGAACCTGAATGTATTTTATAAAGTCTTGGACTACAAAGAGCAATCTTATAAGCGGATAGCATTAGAGCTGGCCAAATATAAAAGAAGAGAATCTGTAAAAAATGACATTTTATTGTGTAAGAGAAAGCAATGAGAAGCAGAGTTGAGATCTAACCCTTGGTGTCCTTCTGCAGGAGAAAGCTGGCAAAAGATTGTCACTTGCTGATATGATCTAGTTTGCTATTATGAGTCTTACAGTAATTTTTTTTTCCTGTATTTCAAAAGGTTATATCTAAGTATCTGTTTGCAAATGAAATACATGGAAAAAATCCTCAAGGCCAGAACTTCAATACTCAATCTTTCCAGAAAAGGTCATATAGAAGGGGCTGCTGACAGCTCCTGGACTGGGCTGGAAGTATCAGAGCACAGGACAAATATGGGGGGAACTGGAGCCCCATCAGCACCACCGTTCACTGCCAGTTTTATTTGCTTTTAGTTTGACAACCTGAAAAAACTGAACAATGGCAAAGCATTTTGCAGCGGTGGGGTTTCCCCAGCTCCTCCACTGTAAGTGATAGATCTAGGCCACAGCATGCCATAACATAAATCAGACCTTTACGAGTCCCCAGCAGCTGCAAATCAATGAGTTCCAGTAATATTTACCCATTTTATCCTTCTCTTTATTAATATTTAGACATTTTTAATCTTTTCTTTGCAAACATGATGTTTCCCTGCTGCAGTTGTCCTTCAGTGGGAGCTGCCACAAAAGCTCCCATTCCTCCAATTAAAGACTTTGCCTTGAACCAAGCTGCTCCCTGACCTGAAACGACACAACCACGAAAGCTGGGTGACGACTCCAACCACTCACCCTGGCTGGGTGACACCATCTCAGCACACAGCCGGTGTCCTCCAGACACGGCGCAGCTGGTCTGGGTACCACAATGCAGATCTTGTGATGGTTGTAAGGGATGTTCTTAAACTCTTAGGCTGAGCCCTCACCATGGGTGAGCACCTGGATTATCACAACCTACAGCCATCGTTTAAAGGGATGTCCCTGGAAGGTGGTTAGCTCTTCAGGTGGTGCTGCTAATTAGGGATGTACAAATTAAAAAAATAAGCCCTGTTTTGACATGCAAAGGGAGGTGGGACTCTCAGCAATTTCCAATTGAAATTATAGACCTTGTCTCCCCTAACACAGGCATGGGAAAGCTGATAATGCACTATCACTTCTGCAAAACAAAAGGTGGAAAATATCAAAACAGAAAACAACCCCCCTCAAAAAAAGTAATATAAATTACATTTATCATAAAGACAAAAATTTTCTAGCAAGTCCAACCACTACGTAGCTTTAAAGTAAGTGAGGGGAAGGACGCTGGAGCATCTGCCATGCCAGAAATACCTCCAGTGCCCGGAGGAACAGGTAAAAGACCCCGTTTCTTGCCCAACAGTGCACAGAGGGATCTGTGCCGCGGGTGCAGCTTAGGACGGACACAGGTCTGGCTTTTCTGTTCTGGGGTGGGGAGGGGAGAGGCAGGAACCGTATTTTGACTTCTGGGACTATTCAGCAGAATAAATCCTTGAGGGTGATCCCAGAGGCTGCGCTCCCTCCCCAGGGACTGTCCTCCGAGCCCACGCACTGAAGACAGGCTTTGATGTCCAGCTTCCACCGAGTGAGAAACCGAGACCAATTTCTTGTCCAAAAAGATGCCGGGTGCCTCCAGGAGCAGAAAGACTCCCAGGGCTGAACAGGTCACCATGGTCTGCTACCACCGGGAGCCTTATGGGGCTCAGACATTTCACCTCTCCACGTGCTCCCTCTGTGCCACCTCAACAAGCTTCTGCCCAGGGTGACCAAGCCACATCAACATCCATCCCACGATGGCTGGCTACGCCAACCCCACCATTGCTCCCTCCTCAGCTGGGACATGCCCTGCTGCTTCCAACACTGAAACCACCCAAGTCCCCAGGTCTCCCAAGCAGAGCTTCCTTTGGCACAGGAACAGCAGACAGCAATGGGGACAATGAAGATGACCTCAGGTCTCCCCATCCCTGCTATTGTGCACAGAGATGCTGCAGGCTCTGCCCAGAGATGCATGCATTTCTCCACCGGTGCCAACATCTCGAGATGTTCAGCCAACTGCAAGGGGTGGCTGATGTGCCGTTATCACCTCTCCTGCCTCTGCCGTCTCACCTCTCTTCTCTCACCCACCTCCACTGGGGGACCAGACACGTTGCCCTCTGCTGCTGGCTCCACCACTGTAACACCAACATGCTTCAGGTGCTGCCTCCTCTCCTCTGGCTGTTTGCCACGACAGGCTGAGCCTACTGCGGGGGCTGGCAGGAAGGACAGTGGAGGAAAAGGGGCTGTGGCATGGAGGAAAAGAGGGGCTGGAGGTTTTTCTGTGCCATATAAATGGCAAAATGAGGACACTGTGCATGTGGAAACATCTTTAATCTGGAAAGCAATTCCAGATGATGTAAATTCCAGCTCCTGCCAAGAGACTGAGCATACACCCAGAGCTCCCCAGCTGAGGCAAGGACCAAGACAGCTCTCCTGGCCACTCCCAGACAGCATGGGGCAGGTAAAACCAGGGCAAAAAAACCCAGAAGAGATGCTAACGCTGTCCCACGTAGGCTGAGCCAGCCCCAGAGCCTGGGCTGGGGACCCAGCACTTGCCTGGGCACAGTGGCACCCCCTGGGCTGGACTTTTCAGGGCTGATGATGGGTCACTGCAGTGACACTCAACCTGCTGGCTGAGTCTACCTGGGGAGAGACACAATCCTGGGGAGCTACAACCTCCATGTGTGGGAACTGGTGAGTCTCGGGCTAAGCTAACATCCCAGTCACTATTTTTCCAGTGGGACATGGTCCCTTGAGTCCTGCCCAGGTGGCCCACAACCTTGTCACAGGTACGTGATCTCGATGACATTGGGCTCAGCGCTCCTGCAGGGAAGGTGATGCTTGCAGGAGCACTGGCAGCTTATGCCGGCCGCATCCATGCTGGCTGGCTCCCACTGGCAGGGCTGGGCAGGCAGCTTCTTCTGGGAGCCCAGCTTCTTCCAGTCCGTGAGGTACACCCCATTGTCCAGGTCCTGCGGCATGGGCTCATGGTAGAGGGTGATCTGGACGGTGCGGAGATGAGGGCCATAGTGCACCACAATGATGATGAAGACAGCCAAGAGGATGAAGATGACAACGATCACTGAGATCATGGGCAGGGCATCGGATTTCTTTGTCATGCTCCTGACAACAGAGATGGGAGTGAAGGTGGCCACGTCCTGGGTCTCGGGCTGTCTTAGTTGGCTGCCGGGCATGGAGGTGTTCATGGCTGAGCAGGCTGACCTGGGACAGAGAAATGCAGGGTGGAAAGGGGTGACCATCGAGCAGAGGCTGTCCGATGTCCTTACCTCCTGCCCTCGAGTCAGCAGGTCCTGCCTGCACTTGCAGCTGCTGGAAAATGGGACGGTCCCGTAAGTGCTCCCTCCCTCAGGCTTGCGGGACAGGATAGATTTTTGTGGTTATATCTGGGGTTGTAGGACAGTGCCCTGGACACGGTCAGCTGGGGAGGTGATTCACTGCATCCCCTTGTCCTGGACACCTTCGGTGTGGGGCTCTTCCCTCCCCACTACTCCCTGGTGGGGAGCCCTCCACCCTCCCCTCTTCGCCCCCAGCCCCACGGTGCTAATCCAAGACCAAACCCCATGGGGACCTCCCTGGGAGACCCAACCCCACCAAAACACACCATGAGGCATCCCTCACCACAGCCACAAAATCCCATGGAAGCCACCACAGGTGGGAGCAGGGGGCAGCAGGGAGAGGAGGGAGGGAGGGAGAGCCCTCCCCAGCCCCGCAGGGGTACCTCGGTGTCCCTGTTGCACGGGAATCATGGTCTCCGGCAGCGAGGCTGGGAAGCAGATGGCAGGACCAGCAGAAAAACCTCCAGGGTGGTTCTCTGGTGTAGGTGCAGCCAGACTCACCTCGGAGGCTGCCACGTCACGCCTCAGCCCCACAGCGCCCCGGGATTCCCCGGGGCAGAGGAGGAAGCGCCTGCTCATCCTGTGGGCAGGAGAGGTGCTCCCTTACCTAGCCTGGTGCCACATCAGCGCCACCACCCCCTCCCTCGCTGTCACGCACCCTCGCCAGAAAAAACCCTCCTCTCACCCGCTGCTGGACAAGTGCCCTTTTGTTCGGGGAGAAAGCACCTACCGCCCCTTCAGCTGCACACATGCAACCCCCAGCTGCCTAACTGCAGGAAACCTCCCTCCTTCCACCGACTTGGCATGAAAATTTAATGTGGTTAAGAAATCAGTGTAAAAAATCACCCTTCTGCACATCAGCTCTTTGCAACAGCCCGGCAAAGTGTATCCACACAATGGTCCAGGCTGGAAGGACCCTTACCCTGAAAGATGGTGCCCCACGGCTGATTTTCTCTGCCGGGGAGTCCCACTGCTGCAGAAGGACCATTCGTCAGCACTGCTACGGCCAGCAGCAGTGTGAGTCCATGGCAAAGCTCTGGACCCTGGGACCTGCTCGGGGTCGCAGGCAGGAGCCAGTGCCAGGTCAGTGCTCACACATCTCTCCCCTCGCACGGCGGCCATGCGAGCAAGGCTGCAGGGATGCCCTTGAGCCTGGCAGCATTTACCCCTCCACGCAGGCGGGTACCGTCCCCCTGGTCCAGGGATGCCGTGTGGTCAGACTTCTGCCATCTGGAGTGACCCTGAGCACATCTCAGAGCAGAAAAGATGGATCCTGTGGAGTTTTAGTGATTCCAAAACATGTCTCCCCACCTTTCCGTCGCAAAATAACACTGCTCTTACCTGGTGGCTCTCAGCAGACAAGCCGGGATGAATATTTGGGCTCTGTCTTTCCTGCACATGGGGAGGATGGGGTCAGAAATGCCTCTTCCCCCATCCAGCTGAGTGTCCAGAAGAGATTTGGCCGCACGTTAGAGCTTCTGGGAATTTGCACTCATTTCAGGATTCAGTAAAACCTTAATCTACAGCGTAATCTCTGAGCATCACATCTGTGCAAGAGAGAGAAAATGACGGGGGAGGCTGCTAACAGAGGTTTTGTAAAAGCAAAGGCTGTCGTGAGATGCTAGCTGCTTTTGGCCCGATGGTTTGCTTGTGTTTTTGGAGGTGTTTGAAGAGACCCACTGAAATGCAAGGAGCTGCACAGTGCGCGGGAGATCTCCTGGTCATGGAAAGCAAGGACCTTGACGGAAGCATAAGACACCCCCTCAATGCGCTCCATGAAGTGAAGGAGCAGCTCTGTTGCCCTCGGCTGAGGCTCTGCAGCTTTTCAGGGGGCTGTGGGAGGGGGCTGGACCAGCCCCTCGAGCCAGCAGACACAATCCTGTGGATCTGCATCCCAAACACCCACACAGACCCTCCAAGATGGGCAGACACAGGAGCTTTTCCCATGTGGGGACACTAAGACCCTTCTCACCACAACCACCCATTCACATCCAACACGGGGCAACTTGTTACCACTGAAGTTCAAACTATGCCAGCAGGGGACAGACAGACAGACAGGACATGCACAGACAAGCACATCACAAGGTTGGGGCCAAGAAACCAAATGCCCTGAACTCCTTGGGCTGGTTGGGGGGCAGAACTGGCCTGATTTTCCAGTTCCTCCCCTTGTCAAGGAACTGGGGTTAGGGTAAGTCAAAGCCTGCCATGTGCTGTATGTCCTGTGGGCACGGATGCTGCTGCTACCTGAAAAACAGCATCCCAAAGCCAGCATCCCAAAACCAGCACATCCTGGTGCCCAGACTTGCTGGAGCTGCACAGGGAGGCACAGGGCATGGGGCAGCAGCAGCTGCTGAGTTACCCTGGCCCCACGAGGAGCAAATATTTCCAAATCCTTCCCAGAGATGTTAAGAAATCCCCTCTCAGGTAGGAGGGGAGGACTGCCTCCTCCAGCAGCTCCTCGCCAAGGAAGGACCAACGCAGCCTGCAGCCCTCACAGCTGATACGGAGCGGATTGGGCCTGGGATGCACATGCTCACCACAAACAAAGCATCTCCCAAAAAACCCAAGCACCATAAAGAAGCTACTGAGGCCCAAAGCAGGGCAGGCCCGCTGTGCCACCGCTTTCCCCCACTATGAGAGCCGAATCCCCCAACAAACTGATGGCGAGGTTTCCTTTGCCGTCGGTAAGCGATGTCTCACATCCTCTCCAACCATAATGGGCTAAAAAACACAGTTCCCCTGTGGATTCAGCCCGTTTCCTTCTATTCTTTAACAGGAAGCTCTGTGAGAGTCAGCCCAGGCAGGCAAATCGCTCCTCACCCTCTCGTCCCTCCCGGGATGGACAGAGCCTTAGCGGGGCTGCAGAGTCACAAGCCACCGAGAAGATGCTGGCTTCATCCGTCCATCCGCTCCTCTGGCTGTTCGGCTGCATGCTGTTCCGAGGTGAGATGCTCCACTTGCACTCCAGGGAGGGCAAAGCGGTGCTGGGCAGGGGATTTGGGGAGCCTGGCTTCATGGGGGGCACCAAAGGGAACCAGCCAGACATTCGAACGTGTAGTAGCTGCCATTGGAAAGCTCAGCCTCTAAATTCAGGGGTGGCGGGAGTCAGGTTGCTGGGAAAAATGTGGCTGTACCAGGTTTACGGGGTTTATTTGACGGTGCTGGAATAAAAGAATCTGTTTGCTGGTTAACAAAAGGAGTGTTTCTGCTGAGGGTTACGATGCTGAGGTGTTTTGTAGTAAGTGACTTTTGTCAAATAAGCATAAAGGTAGAACATTTAAACATACAGGACATTGTTTTCCTCAAAGGTATTTTTCCCTTGGCTGATTTTAATTTTTCCTCTTGTCGATATAAATATAAAGACCATGTGCAAGACTCATGCAGAACATGCCTCGTGTTTATTGTGATAATTCTGCTCCTTTGTGATAATTCTACTTTAACTTCTCTTTCCCACATGAGTCCGCGGTGTGGGACGAAGGAACCGGTTTCCTGCTCTGAGGGGTGACAGGTTGTTTTTTCTCCTGCATTGTCAGGCATCTCTTGTGTTGCTGACAGCTGTAGTAGCTAGGAGCTGAAAAGCATTCAAAGCAATATAGACTGCAACATCATCGCTGCTTCTAATAGACAACCACTTAAAAGTAACGTGTCTCCAATCCAAAGTTTTTATCATTACATCATAGAAGTTGCCTATGAGTTACAGCCACTGTGCTGGTAATAATGGGATTTTTAAAGGGCAGAGAATATAGAAACCAATTCAGTCAGTAGCTGTGTAATTCTGAGAAGTAAGAGCACATGGATTGGAAAATTTCTCTTTTCATTAGAGGGCAATACTGCTGGCTTCAGCAGAGGAACAAATTGTGCCTGGTATCATACAAGGGGCTTTGAGGCCCCTTGGCCATACTGCTATGCTCCTTAATGCCTGGCCAGAACACTGTTTTTCCCTTACAACTACTTGGTATGGTTTGCACGGGACAGGAATACCACAGAGGTTGTCAGACAACTTCTCTGGCTCAGCTGCATCACGCCGAGATCCAGCCCCCTGCCCAGTGCGGGACTGCTGGCTGCACTGCCCCAGAGATTCACCTGCCGGGTGGACCCAGCTGCCACAGCATCAGGTGGAAGGGATGCCACCCTCCGCCCTTCGGTCCTGAGCACATCACTTTGTCCTCTGCAGTCTGCTTAAAATCACGGGGCAAGGACCATTCTCACTGGAGTGTATCCAGCAGTTAGCGCCGGATGCCAGCAGGGCCAATGCCTACAGACGATGATAACGGCATTGCTGATGTTCAATGTGCATCAGCTGATGCTGCAGTTGCACCTCTCCAGCTTCGATCAAAACAACGGGCCTTCCCCACTGTCATATATCCTGTCTCACTTTTTTGCATTGATCCAATAGTTCTGAAATGGCTTTAATTTTATTTTTAATTTTTTAGCAAAGGTGATCTAGTACTTCGGGGGCAAAGCTTCTGCGCAAGGCAAAGCAGCAGGCTTAGCGCAAGGGGCAGAGACGGGGTCAGTGATGCTGCTGGTTTCCCGACACACAGGCAGCTGGAGAAGGGAATTAGAGGCTCTTGAACAAGACATAAGAGCTCAGAGGTCTCCCTGCACCTGAGGAGATGGAAGTAACCTTGCAGGAGAGACAGAATTTGCTTTGGCTGGAAACTGATTCCCACCAGTTTCCACACAGCCTTTTTTTTTTAACTTTGTGCAAGTTCATTAATTCATTAATGAATTTATTATTTCTTAATTTAAACTTCTAAGCTCTCACAGTTATTTCTAAAGGAAGGTTCAAATACTGTTATTTTGAAATTGCTGAAGTGGGAAGGTTTGGAACATTTCCAACCTGTTTTTCCTCCCCCAGAAACACTTAACAGAAAATTTGTCCAAACAAACCTCTTCCTATGAATGGTTTCCATTACAATGGGCAGGCATTTTCCAGACAAAAGATATGCACTGAAAAATTCCTCCTCAAAGCTGATGAGAACCCAGCAGGATTTTCCCACTGTCGCTCCATCTACTGCTCTCCTTATATACACCACAGCCAGTGGATGGGTAATACCATGAGAAGCATAGTATATTGAAAACATATAAATATGTCGATATATATTTTTTACATACTTGAAAACACAGGGTGCAGCTAGAGGACAGAGATTGAGCTACCAGGAGACCTTCCAGACACAGTGTTTGCATCCTAAAACCAGGGCATTGGTGCATCCCAACCGATTCCTTGGCCAAAAAGGAGCAGCCAGAGCAACCCTGACCTAGAGAAGAAGAAAGAGAAAGCAGGAGGTGGTTAGGAGAAATGTTTGTTCACAAAACAAACTGCTCCCTTCTAGTAACATGAAACCCTGCAGATGACTCTGCAAATCTGACCAAAGTGGCCAGAGATGGTTTCCGGGAACTATGGCCCATTTACAATAGGTGAGTCAACAACAGGTGTCCTTGGAGGGGAACGGTGCTGGTAACCCAATGCCAGGAATGCTCCTGCTGGGAAGCCGAGGCATGGGCTTCAGCCCAAGGCTGGAAAAGGGAGATCTGCGCCTTGCGTAGCACCAGCAAAGGGCACCACTGCAAAGCCTCGGCTAGAAGGTCTCATTACTCCACTGCCCACAGTAGCCCACTCAGCATGACCCAACCACCGTAATGAGGAAGAACCTCCCATTCATTCTTTTTTGTAGACTTATGGGCTGGGGAGCGGGATGGGGAGGCTGTTTTTATCTTTCAGCTGAATCATCCCAGCACAGCAGAAAGGAGCAAAGTCCCCTCTATCTCTGGCTGCAGGTGTTTTTGGAGATATAAAAGTTCCAAGGAGATTTTGCCCCTAATGCCGGTAGCTCGTGAAACTTCCTACAAACCTGCTGAAATGCCAGGGATGCAGTTAAATGGCACTGCCTTACTAGCAGCTGGATTTCACAGGTTAGGGAGAATATTCTCACCACTGGCTGGTGAGAAACCACTGGTTTTGGACCCAGTTCCCTGAGATCAAGGTTGCTGATCCAGGACACAGTGATGGGACAGGGACATCATAGTACAGAAGCAAAGCTAGTGGCTTGGGCTTGCCACCCTGCATAAAGAGGATGCAGAGAGCTCACACAGAGTTGTTTGTTGCAGAAATATGGAAGAGGGGGCCATGGAGGTGTTGGAGCATGTCTGTCCACCCTCCGGAGCAAGCCAGGCAAATCGTTCTGGCACCGGGGACAGCCACTGGGGACAGCCACCACTGGTTCTGGGCAAGAGAGGGGACCCAAGGTGGGTGTCCCTCATCTTGCCCACCATCATCAGACACAACCTCAGACTCTGCACACTCCTGAGGGCAGCACAGCTCTCAACAAGCAGCTCCAGACATACGATTCAATAAGCTCTTCTCGTACATTAGCTAGAAGTGACTCTGGAGTTGCTAAAAATCTTGGAATCACACTGAAATTAGTGTGATTAGAAATGAGTGAGAAACATGTCACAGCTGATGATGCACCAGATGGAGACACAGGACACTGGCCTTTGTGTCTGCCACTTATCCCAGCCACATAATGCTCCCGTGCCTTGTTTTTCCCAGATATGAAATAGGAATAACAAAATTACCTCTTCCATAAACTGCTTTGAAATCTAGGAATAAAACAGGTGGCATCACCAGGGTCACTCACCTAAAATCTGGACTCAGATGAAGCTTGTCAGGCCAAGATGCTTTATCTGCTCTTTAGCTGCCACTTCTGCAAGACTCAGCACTTCAGGCAGCAGCTGCACGGTGCCTCCCCAGCACCGATGCGCTGAAATGATTGCATCCAGGCAGGGACGTCCCTCAGCTGCTCCCCTGGGTTTCAAGCCAGGATACTTAAGAAAAGAAAGTGGAAATAAAAGAGAAATCCCTTTGCCACCAGCCCCTTACACACCTTGTCTCCTGGGTCACTAGGTGGGAGCTGAACCGATCCCAGCAGATCACGTTTCTGCATGGTGGTTCACGAACACCACACAGCCTGGCTGCTACCAGCAACGCCCAAATAAACCTGGGGAATCTTGGAATTACTGGAAAGAGTAATAAATTTGTGAATAAACTTGGAAACAGTAGCAAAGAGACTCCACGAACTTGGGGGACGCCAGACATGCCTGGTAGGCACCCACCACTGACCCACCACATTGGCTGTGCTGCTGCAGGGCACGGTAATGCGTGTGCTGTCACAGGGCTTTGCGGATGCCCGTCCGGAGCTGTAGCGTACCAGCAGATAGAGCAACTGATCTCCTATAGCAGCTGGAGCACACAGCATTTGGAACAAAATCATACGAACTGATAAGGACCACCTGTGAGGTGGCCTGTATGGTGTCAGGACCTTGGCTGGTAGCCTCATCGAGGTGTGAAAGCAGTGCTGCTGAACTAGCCTGCAACTCATGACACCTCCTCTGTGCCTCAGTCCTCAGTTTCCCCACCTACAGAAAACAATGCAGAGCTAACACTACCCCTCTCCTCTGTAAAGTGCTTTGAGATCTGGTGATGAATAATATTATTTTTAAAAAATCGTAGGTAGGCAAAAAGCACATGCAGGGCTCCGGCTCCCATCAAGCCTGGATAGGTGGGCCCCCATCTTTCACTTGAAGTGGGCATGGAGTGATTTCCTCCCCCAAAACTCCAGACCCAGGGTCAAACCCTAGGAGCAGCACAGCCAGAAGGGCAGGACCCACATCACCAGCACTACGGAGACCAGGAGCAAACACAGAGCTCTGAAACAAGCAGATCACGGAGGAAACGGGAACCAGTAAGCAGCTGGGAAGGTGATGTCGCAGCAGCCTGATGGGGCAGGTGTTTACTCCCCACGCACCTCGGAGCAGTGGTGGTGCAGCCAGGAGAAAAGCCATGCTGCTTTCCTCTACCAGGAACAACCACTTTTTGTGGAAAAAACAGACCTCAGCATGCACACTGATGTGGCAGAGCCCGCTCTGTGCATGCAGTTTCCCCACATTGTTTGTCTCCCGGCTTGTTTTCTACATTCAATTGGTTTTTAATTGACTTCCGCTAAGATGTGCTTCCAGAACAGCTCACCAGAGAGGAGCACAGAGCACGATGCTCAGAGAGGATGCCCAGAGCTGGGTGCAGCCCTTGAGGAGGGGCAGAGGAAGGCTAAGATTAATTTTAATTGCTGACGAGATCCGGGTTTAATTCCTGGCTCTCTAAACTTTCCGTAACACTTTGGCTGAGTCATTACAATTCAGAACCACTCGGCAGCAAGCTGCCAACCCCCCCCATGTCATTTGGCAATTAGACGCTTAAATACCTCTGTGGATCTGGGACCTGATTTAGGCTGTCAGCTATCCAGCCTGCATAACGACACTTTTCCTCTCTCTCCTCCATAATTTCCACCTTACCTGTTCTGCTGTGTGACCCTCAAGGCACAGGCACCTTTTTTAGGTGCTTAATAAAATCGGACGTAGGCTTTTGCAGAGCTCTCTGCTTTCCAGGTTTCCTAATACAGGATTTTTTTCCACGTGAAAGTCCTAAGAATTGGGTGTTGTTGCTCTCTGCTGCTTCAGCAGCTGCTGTGCTTCACCCAGGAAACAGCTGCACTTGCATTAAGTGGACAGTATATTTTTGTCATGGGCCATTTGACGGAAGTGCCAATATATGAACTGAAAAGTCTAATTTTAGGTGGCTAGGTCTCTTTTCTGAAAGCATTCGTTTATGCTGCAAGCAGAGGGTGACTCCGAGGTTGGCACAGCAAGGCTGCATAATGCCACACCGGCTCTGCAGCTCCCTGCCACACAATGCACTACCTGGGGGCAGGGAGGACATCATCACATCTCCTCCCAAAACTGCCAGGGAAGCAGAAGAGTCCCGCGAGTCCAGAGTCACACATCATTGGGGATAGACGGTCCCTCTCCATCACCAGTTCTGGGTAGACAGGACCAGTCCCAGTGCCTTCATACTGGTGCCAGAGTTCCTCCCCTGTGACTCCCTCCCTCTCTGAATACAGACTGGACAGCACGAGCCCTTCTTGAGCCTCAGCTAAACCCTGCTGAAGTGTTTCCCACAGCTGGACCAGGTCTCTGCTACAGCAGTGCTGCTATACAGAGGCTCTGATGTAAAGTTTGGGGGTTTTAAATGTCAGTGCCTCTCTTTGGTCAGCAGCTGGAGAAACCACTCTTTAAATGTCTACGATTGCCAAAAATAATACCAAAACAGAAATACCTAAAAGTCACCTTTTTTTGTTTTACATCATCCTCTTTTTGTGCTGAGGAGCGAGCAGGACGAGCTGCTGGCTCTGGGAACATCTTGGCTGCCGTGAGAGAAGGCTCCATGGAAAGACCCCTCTGTTCTCAGTCTAACGCTCACATCTAACCTCACAGAAGAACTACTGCAAATAACAGAAATGCAAAATTCCCCTGCTCATCCTCTGGAAAAATTAACTGAAAAGCAGCTAGCGCTGAGTCAGAGCTGAAATGCACCTGCAGCTCCGATGTGCTCCTCTGCAGCCCTGTGGCTTTGGTGGGTAATCAGGACTTTCCCATTACAGCAAGAGCAGAAAGCCTTATTTCCCATTGTAAATCCCTCAGGAAGCTCCCCATCTCCACCTAGAACTGCACAATCTGGCTATAAATCACTTGCACCCAAACACGCAAAAAATATCTTGGCAGTGCTTACGCTCAGTGGCGAGTCATTTGAATGGCTTTGATGTTTATTGCAATTACAGCTGCGCTGGCTGCGTCCTGATTATTATTGTTAGCTGTTTATATAGCCAGGACCCTCCATGGCGGGGAGCAGGGCCATGCTGGCAGAGGCACCGGGAGGAAATGGTTTCCAGCACCGTTTGCACGAGAGTCTCCCAGGGACGTCTGCAGGGAGCCACGACGCGTGGCGCTTTTTTGTTCGTACCCATCCTGCTGCTCAGACCCACAACATGACTTGGGTCCCTTCCTGCTTTGCGCATGACCGTCCCTCTCCGCTGTAATTCAACTGGGATGCTAAGCACCTTCACCAAAAGAAAACACCTAATATGACAGGACTTTAGATTATTTAAGTTGGCAGGGAAGGCACAACAAGCAGCAGTGGCCAGAAGTCAGAGCCAGCCATGCTCCACTTCGAAATAACGTGCAGTTGTGTTTATAGAGCTAGGGCCATTTACTCCTGAGCTAAGTGCCAGAAGCGGATCTCCATCCCTTGGCCTCTTCACAGCAAGACCGCTCACTTCTCCGCAGCAAAGCTCAAACCTGGCAGACCAGGGTGAGCATCTACTTGGCCAGGTGAACTCCAGGGACTGAGCACTGGAAAAAAACCTGCTTATTCATCTTATTTACAACAGTGCCAAGGTTTAGTTTTGCAAACAGAGAGCTCCTTATGAGCCAGTGGTCTGGTGTGACCTTCAATGAGGGGCTGAGCCGTGGTGGAAGAAAAGTGTTGGGTATGATCCTCTTTCCCTAGTGCTGGGGATGCTGGAGCTAGCCCACAGGATGGTCCCATCAGGGACAGCAGTACAGGGCAGCTATGTCAGCTCCCTTGCTCTCAGCTTGCTCCCGTCCCTAGAGGCTCCATTCAAGCTCTCAGATTTCTCCTTAGCTGCACCAAAAATGGTTGAATAAACTGCCAGCTCAGCACCTTTATTCCCCTTTTCCTTCAACGAAGACTAAGTGTAGAGAGTAGCTCTTTCTTCAGCGATTTTTGATACTTTCACATGCCATGTACACTAAAAAGCACCTGTGATAATTTAAAAAAGAAAATGTGTTACAAGCAGCTACTTCTCCCCACGGAGGAACAAGACAATGGCTTCTGCAAGGCAATTTTCGAGAAAGAAGCTGTTTGAGTTTGGCTGCTGTTAGAGGATATTGGCTCCCATGATGATCTCAGCACATTATTTTTTGTGCTGAATGTATACAGAGTACCTTAAGGCATTTGCAAACCGATGTCCAGAAATTGTGTTGTAAAGCCGTTTAAGAAGAGGAAGCCCAGTGACAAAGAGAAAACTTGGCAAACTCCTGGGATTGACGGAAACAGCCCAAGTCACCGCACGTTCTCCATGGAGCCAGCTGGCCCCCAGGGAGCAGGCAGTGCCCCACAGCATCCCAGGTGACAGGGCTGCAAAGGGGTGCATCCCCCTTCCTCAAAAGAAGCATCTCTACCTCTTTAAGAAGGGGAACCATGTGCCCCAATGATCTTTTTTTTCCATTATATTAGTTGATTTAGTAAATGGTGTTACATCTGTCCATAATCCTGTCTGTTACTAGACTGATGCTCATTTGGCCTCCTCTTCAAAACTTGCAGAGAAGGATATCCCATAAGTCTCCTGCACAATCACTCCTAGCAAATCACTATCCTTACGTTAAGGCAGTTTCCTATTGCCCAGCCTCCCTTTTCCCTGCTGGAGTTAAAAGTCCTTGTTTTCTGGTCCTGTTCCCAATGGATTTAGAAAACCAGTTAGTCCCTTCCTTTCTATGTAACTAAAGATCTGATCATGTTTCCTCTTTCATGGACTAAACAAGACAGTTTTGCCATCCTGCTGCCCATTAAGCTAGGAGAGAAAAGCATCCAAAAGATCTGAAAAGTCAGGTCTGATTTTCACAGCCAAATCCTATCTGGAAAGAGACCATGTTTTATTATGTGCTCACTGTGGTTTACACACTGTTTTGGTTCCTGTTTGGCTGGGATCATTGTCATAAAGCCTCAGACAAAAAAACAATTACAGCCCCAACACAGCTACGTGAGAAAAATGAGATCAATCAGGAGCTTGCTACACCCAGACGGTCCCATGGGGTAAGCTCTGAGCCAAGCCCTGATAACCCACATACACTGGATGCTAAAGATCTCATTCCAGATACACACCACTATCAGGGCATTCATCTGACCTCTTTCAGACACCTACAACATAGGTACCTACCATGAAGCTCATCACCTATGTTGCCTCTACGGCTCCTGGTAAGAAACGGGATGTTGCAGGCTGTGGCTCCTCTGGCCACAGCTAGAGTAAGGTAGAAATCTGAAATATGTAAGGTAAGGTAGTAAAGTAGAGATCTGAAATAGGTCAGAGCAACAGGGTTTTAGAAGTGCCTGGTCCTCTCTTTGGTGAGAAAGAGAGCCTGGAGATGAGCTCTCTTGCAGGCTGGCGCATGAGAGATGTAAAGCGGCAGGTGAGATGAATCTTGTGTACAGGGAGGACAGATTCTGGCTGTAAACGGGTGCACAAGCACTGCTCTGCTCTGGCTAGCGCTGCGTTGCTGGACCTCCCCTCCTGCCACCCCATGAGGCGCAGCATCCTGCAAAGGCACTGCGCCTCATCACAGACCACTGTTGCAATGGAGCTACACAGCATTACAAGGGGACAGCGAGCCAGAAGGATTCAACCTTTACTGCTGTCCCTTTTTGTCTGAAACATTTAGCTCTCATGGGACTGGTGAGATGGATCATCAGTGGGATCAGATTCAGCTGGTTTCTGTAGCTGTAATGTAGTTTCTTTCATTAATCTTAACTACAGACAGCACCAGGATCACTAGCAATAACCATTTAAAAATACCAATTAGGATGTGCATTTCAAAAGCAACAGACTCATAGTCACCTTTTCAAAGTTAAACCAGTTGGGTTTGATTTGAGTGTTTAAAGTGCATTTATATTTTCCAGTTCTTGTCCCCAAGTATGGGAACTGGACATTTCTTTTTCCCATTTTAAATGGCAGCATTTTTAATTGGCATCTCATCTATCATAGGACTCCAGGAGCTGGGGCTTAAAGAAAAATACCAGGGATCCTGAGAGTAAGCAATATGGGGAATTTGTGCAGGGATGCTTTGTCATAAATCCAAAACAAAACAAAACAAAACACAAAAAAAACATACAAAAACACCTTTCAGTTGAGAAACTAGGGACTCAGCACAACACCTACAACCCTGGGAGAGCAAAGCCCTGCATGGACCTACAGGACTACCTAGCGCTACCAGGGAAGGCAGCTCCGAGTCAGTCCCCAAGCTGCAGCCCCCTTGCTGTGTCCAGATTTACACGGCCACAAGGCTTCAGCCAGCTTCCCAGGCTGCAAACACATGGGACATAAGGATCAGAGGTAGGAGACAGGAAGGAAAACAGTCCCATCAGCTCCTAGAAGCCTTCACAAATCTCATCCATCCACTCATTAAGGTCCCAAGGGAACAAAGCATTCAAATGTGTGTCTTAACTCTTTAAACAGTTCCCAGAACACAAGTCAAACAGCCTTTCTCTGCCAAGACTGAGCTGGAGGCAAACAGCTCATGGGGAGGGAACGACCCCACTGATTTATATGGCCTTGCATTTTCCCTGTAACAGAGGGAGATGGCTCCCTGAAGGGTTCGGCTCCATCTGGGGAGGAGGACATTTATCCTGGCTGAATAAACTCCGGTACTAATTTACTCAGAACCTGGTAGTTTTGCACTCAGTGTTTGCGACTACTTTTTTGCTAATGCTTTTGGGGAAATCATGTATTTCAAAGTCATTCCTACAGAAGATGAGGAAAACCCAAACCACACACCCAGCAAGAACACCAATGCATTAGTGACAGTCACAGATTAGCACCGCTTATACTTTTATTCTTTCATTTCGGGTACTACAACCTCCACAGACTCCTCTGTCCATGCTGTAACAGATACCTCCTGGCTTGTGATCTGCTTTAAATGTCTATTTGGATATGCACGCACATACCCATGTGGGGATGCAAATGGAGAGTCCGCAAATGGGAACCAGATTCAGAACTCCCATCCACCTCCCATCCTTTTCCCAGGACCCTATGTTGCCCACCTCTGCCTGCCCCATCGATCATCATTCACCCCCAGATCTCCAGGGGCCATGGAGGGCACTGCACCCCAGAGGATGACCTTGCCTGGCTCCCCTTTTTCTGGTTTCTGCCCCCAACCTTGCCTGGAAGAAAGCAATGCTGTTTCAGGAAGCCTAGTGAAAGCAGAGGGATCCTGCCTCTTCTTTGCTCTCAGTTCCTCCCAGCTGTTTCCTAGCAGTTCTCCATTAGCACACTCTCCTCCACAGATCCTCAGAGCCAAGGTCCCTATAGCCACACCAGTGACAAACTCCCTCCTTAGCATCTCTTGCCCCCATCACCGTTTCAGCTCATATTAGCTATAATGGCCCCTTTCTCGCCTATACTTCAACCCTCCCTATGGGGATCCCACCAACAAGGAGCACGTGTAGGAGATGTCACCTCCACATCTCTCTGCTTGTGTTACAGGTCAATCCCAATCAACAACACACAGCCCTGAAGTAAAGAACCATACCTCAGGTAGCACTCATCTGGAGACCTAAGAGTGCAGCTTGGGGGCATCCTGGCTTGTAACTGGTCTGACCTTCAGTCCAGCTGGGCCATCCAGCAATAAATGGGGCTGTGCAGCGGCAGGTTAGATGAGAACAGTGGTGGGGAAGAAGGAAATTTTGTGGCGTTAAGGGCTTCTGATCCAGCCAGCTCACCCCAGAGGGATCAAGGAACAGGTGTGAGCAAGAACAGGGAAAAATCACCAAACTGAATAGGGAGAAGCAGGGCCAGCAGGTCACAACCCAGGGAAAGCCCTGGGCTTTGTACCTTGTGTGCACAAAGGATGTGAATGCCCAGAGCCCAGGCAAGGAGCCAGGCTGGGCGGCACCCGTGTTGCTGCATCCTCCTACCTGACATCACCTGCTTTGCTTAGCAGCTCTTCCATGGAAGGACCATCGGGTGTGTGCAGTACAGGGAAACACAGTGCCAAGCATACCAGGTCTGGCCTTGGCTCCTGGTGTCATGATGGAAGTAACAGCAATGAAGTCATTGTTGTAAGAGCTTCCCTGCATTACATTTACTGCTAAATACTGTTGTCTTGACAAGCCTGACTCCATTTTTTTTTTTTTTTTTTTTTTTTTTTTACTAAAAACTTCCAGTGCTTTGCACACCCTCAGCAACCTCCCATACAACAGGTCAACACGTTCCCCATTTCTCCAAGAGGAAAAGGGGAAGCATGAAGGGGGTTGTCCTAAACTGCACAATGTTTGTGCCAGCACAGGGACTGAACGCTGCCTTAGCTCTAATTCAGTTATTCACGTTGGGGGTTTTGCTTTGTTATCTACCCTCATGGAAACAGCAACCGCTCATAAGGACAGAAAAAATATTTAAAAGTAATATGAATCTTTGAGTTTATTCTCTTTTTTCTGTTCTCCCCTTCTGCTGAAACCAGCTTCAGGACACTACCACATGTACGCAGTCACACAGAAGCCCTGGAAGTGGGCATAGGGAGGTGTTAGCAGAAAGCTACACGTTTCAGTCTGAAAATACACAAAACCAAATACACAAGAAGGGATCCCTCCAACTCCAGATCCACATCTGTTAGCCCACTTGGATCTTTGGAGACAGATCTCTTCCTGCTGGGGGCAGGGGGGAGGGCAGGGGGAGGGGGATCTTTCTAAGCATAGCGACGCCTCCAAAGGGACCACAAAAATATAAAGGAAAAAGATCTCAAAAAGATCTCAGATTCTGCTTCCATGTCTTGCAGAAAAAAGAAACTTATTCCTAAATTCAGATATTTTGGTGAAGCACGGGACGGGGGGAGGCGGGGGACAAAAAAAAACCAACCTTAAAACCATTTTCACTCTTTTCTCATTTTTATTGGAAAGCCAAGAGAAGTCTAGACAAGGAACTTGCCTATAAATTCCAAGCTGGTGATCCACTCTTCCTTGCAGAGGGCTTATTGAAAGCTTCTTCCCCCACATCTTGCTCTGGATCATGTTCTTGCTATTCAGCTTTGAGCAGCAGGTTGAGAAAGATGACGGAGCCTCCAGAACACTGCAAGAAGCGAGTTATTTGTGCTTAGAGACTCTCAGTGAAATGAAACATAAAAGTTAGCATTTCACATAACAAGCAAACAAACACATAGGTGCCAGCCAGCTCTAGCCAGTTAAAGTGTCCAGTGATAAAAATACCTTCATTTTCAAAGTAGGAAAAAAGCAGTGGCAAAAACTAGACCTTCTCCATGTGTCTCCTGAGCTCTGCCAGCTCAGCACCTCCGTACACGAAAAAAAGCAAAAGCTAACGCCAAAGTGCAAGAGCTCCCTGACTCGGAGCAGGACAAAGGCTGTTTCCTTACCTACTTGTGCCCATGCTTTCCCTAGCAGATTATCCATAAATCTCAAGGAGTTTGAGGACTCTTTGCAATAGCCATGCCCTACTCCAAGCTGTTCCCAAGCAGAGCTTGTGGTGAGCACAGCTCTTGGAAGTAACACTATGCTTCCTCTACAGAGCCTTCAGTAAAAGCAACAACACCAACCAACTTGAATTTCACCTCTGAGGGTCAAACTACTACAGCCAAATCCTCTTCCGTCGCTACAACACTGCTAGCGTTGACTGTGCAAGGTAAGTACGGAAAACTCAAATTTTTGCTCAGGCAGGACCTGTTTATGCATCCCTCCTTATCCAAGCAAAACTGGGGGCATCAGAAAGACTGGCCTAGTCCACGCCATGCTACTTATTCAGTGGCAGCAACTTTTGAATCTCTCTGAGTCTTTGCTAAAACAGCAGCTCATTCCAGCTCCCCAAAAGCACAGGGTTGGACACAACCATGACCTAGATGTGGCAGCTGCACAGCAAGCCCATATCAGAAAAGTCAGATCATGCTTTACCAGGTAATGTTTCGTGGAGGAGCTACAGGCACCCCAGCCTCCCCAGCAGACCCCTCCCAAGCCCACCTCTCATGTACACTCTCTAAACTGACTGCACAGCTTGCTAGCTGGACATCTTGATGTTTGTTTGGAGGGGAAGTCTCATGTAAACAAACCCAATAGCTCTCCGTAGCACAATTAGTAGCAGCTTCAAGAGTTACATCTCCTTTCTTGTGTTTTTTTATCCAGATGAAAAGTCTAGTGGAAGCAGCAGCACAGCAGTTTCACCACCACAAGGTACTTTGTCCTTTTATAGAGTAACAATAAGTTCAGATAATTTCATGGCAATTGGCTTACTTGGTTCACATGGTGCAGGTTATCTAAGCACTAGTCTTTATCTTGGGGTTGAGCCATCAGTAACACCCAAAATCATGTCTGGTATCCTTACAAGCAGTGATAAAACACAAGACTAAATGCGCTTAACATCCTCTGCCTGGGATGAACTTGAACAGTTGAAAGACTGATCTATGTTTAGGAAAAGGAAGCCCTTTTAACATCCTTTAAAAAAATATATATTTTGCTTTTGACAGTTTGCTTAACCCAGCCTGTAAGCAAAAATTAGAGAATTCAGTAAGAATTTTCTCAGAATAAGGGCAGAATCCAAGTGAGCGAGAAGACTGAAATCTGACAACTGAGCTGATTCCCCATTAAAGATTCAGTCTCAAAAATCTGCAATGGTCAAGACAGAAACTGGTCTGCCTCTCCAAGTACTTCTCAGATCTTCTCTAACGCACGCAAGGTTAAAAACCCGTGGTCAGCTCTGCCTGCACAGATGTCCAACCAGCACGCCTGTGCCCAGCTAAGCCAAGAGCCCTTTGCATCAGAGCAGATTGCTATTAATTATATCCCTGCTTTATATCTGAAAAGCTCCATACATCTTTAACTATGGAAATGTTGCTGATGCTTCCAAAAGCGAGGTCTCCTGTGTGGGAGACCCAACATTTTCCAGGGACGGGGTATCCATGCCAAGCTCAGCAAACCACAGCTTCTGCCCACTGCCTGTGGCTAGAAGAACAATTTCAGAATGAAACAAAAGAGTTTGATGACTGGTGAAAAAATTGTACAGCAGTAGTCCCTGCTTCTAAGGACTGTTCTGCTCCATGTGGTTTCTGAACCAGTTAGATTTGTTATTTCATACCTTTCCCCCTTTTCATACTGTCTCCCCTTTTTCTTCTGACTTTTAGCAAAATTACATTTCGAAACAGTGATGTTTTCTGCAAGACGGGAACCCCAGTTTCAGCTGCCCGCCCTGCACTCCACTTGCAGAGTGCCAGGAGCTGTTTCATGCTTCTCCAGGCAGCACACACTTTTGGCCAGCGCTCCTATTGGGAAGGTGGGGAAGGGAAAGGAGGAAAGAAGATCCTCTTTGACCTACAGATGATCTTCTGCAGCTCTCAAGTATTATTTTCAGTCTCCTGACAGGGCCTGTAGCTGTTCATTAAGGTCAATGCAGAAAATCTGCCTGTTCAACACACACCCAGGAGGCAGCAAAGGATTTTTTTTTCTCTGTACAAGTGAAACACATGGGCTACCTTTAAACTTGCTTGCACAGGCATTGGAAGCAGATGTCACAAACCAAACAGCTTCATATAAGCCAGTTTATCCCACTGAGAACTGGAGGCCTTGCTCGAACAAACCTCTATGCCGCCACAGCTAGACTACATATGGTGTACAAGTTAGCCCAACTCTAACTAGTTTAATTAATTCTAGATAACCCAGGACATCATACCCACTAATTCCAAGGACAAGGAGAAGCCAAACAGGCAATCCACACCCACAATCTGCAGAATTTCTCCCCCTAAGCAGATTTTTTTTAAAAAGTCTCAATGGTTATGAGCAATAGCAAATCTATAATCTTCCCAGTTCACTCTTCTAGTATTCAATTGCTGTATCTGCCCAAAAACTCCATCTGGGACTGCAGAACCTGAACAGTTTATACAAGGGTATTTGAATTTTGGTTCCCTGAGTTTCTGTTTGGACATGGAAAATAGTACAAAGTATGTTTGGTGGGAAGGTTTTAGCCTGAGTATGAATTCCATGTTTTCCCAGATATCACCAGTATTACTGTGAATCCGTTCCCCTCTCCAGCATGCCCATTAATTCTTTTGGTTATTAGATGACATTCAAGGACAATACTCATATTCTGCGTTTCCTCTACGCAGGTCAAGAGCCCAAGAGAAGCGAGAGTACCACAACATCAGCAACTCAAGGTGCTTTCTCCTTTCTCTCGCAGAGAGATGATTACTGCTAGATATTTTATAGCCCTTTTCATAGCTAAAGGCAAGGCCATCATACTGCTATCTTCAAGGCAGCATGGTGAACGGCCAACGAGTACCTGAGGGATGCTGGCCATCCCATCTAGCCCTTGAAAAGCCTGTAAGCTCCACAGCAGCAGCACTTCGGGGCAACCTGTTGAGCCTGGGAACAGTGGTTGTGAGTCACAGCAGGAAAGGTGCCACTATGGCAAAAGGTTGTAAAGGGAGGGAGACAGGACAAGCCTCCCTCTCAAACACACTGCCAGATGAGTCCTTCACCTGCCATGCTCAGCTTCATCACTAGGGCCCCAGCAGGAAACCCTGCCGGTGTTCTCAGACTGTCAATAAAATGGGCCACACCAAGGCAATCTGATTCCCAACGTAGGTCTTGGTCACTTTGCTGTTAACACTGATGGGGCTGGCCAATTTCTCTTTGATAAAGTGCAAGTGCGAGTTAGGTCCTCTAGCATTGCTAGGAATCCTCTTCCCAACCTTGGAAAAAAGACTTTTATATAAAGCTACCTTTTTCCCCTCTTGTAGGCACCTCTAAGCCAGTTACGCCAACACCAAAGTCCTCTGGCTACTTGCCTGTGCCCACTCCAACAGATGATAAATCACCACTGACAGTGGCAGCTTTTGGTAAGGTCTTGTGCAACCTGGGGAGAGGATGGGGTGGGGGGGTCTGTTTCACCAGGACACACTGTTTTGGACACCCAGCTTCAAAGATGCTTCCCTGGAGATGGCTCCACAGTTTTTCTCTTCAGCATGCCTGATCCTGGAGTTTTCAGAGTGCAAGGGAAAACCCTTGTGAAAAAGACTTGTCACCAGCAGGCAATAAAGCACCTAATAAATACTCCCAGCCATGCCCAGTATACAAGGGACAGACAATTTGAAAGTCCAACATGGCTACACCTGAGCTTGGGAATCTTGCTCCCAGCACCAGTGTTTGCCCCAGCTCCATGTCAGGACAAGACCTGGGCACAAATGATCCCATGCTATGCCTTGGTTTCCCTGAAAGGGTCTAGAATAAACACACTCCTGCCTGGAAGCTTAGACAATATTTTTTTCCCTGCAAACCTGTTGGGACTGCCTTCACGCCCTGCCTGACTGCTTTCCCCTGTACAGCTGCACCCTGCTTGGCAGGAAGCAGCCAAGTCCTCCACATCCTTCAGACTGTGGAAGGATGAGGCAAGAGATGCCATGCCTTAACCCAGCAACAGATTCGAAGATAGGTACGGGGTAGATTTGAGACCCACTCTGCCTTGGGCTAACCTGTCCCCCTCCTCCATGAAGATGAGCAAAAATCCCAATTTGCTCATTTATATCACACTCTAGGAAAAAGTGTTATTTCAGAAGCATTTTTAAAAGTCAAGTGTTAACTTCATAAGTATCATTTGCTTATATCCTCCAAGGGAAGCCACAAGAAGTCCTGAAGCGGTCTTAACAGGACAAGATTCCCGTGCAAAGAACAGTTTGATTTATCGAGGCCAGATGTATGAATCAAATCTGCAGTTGGCCACTGGTTTATGAGACAGATAACATCATTCACAATCTTTAGCTTGTCTCTCCCTGTTACATTATGTATTTATCTGACTTTATACACCTTTGGGATAAGATTACCAACTGTAGTAGGGACATACTGACTTCAATCAATCCCCAGTGTAATCAGCTGACTTCTGCCCTTCTGGCACTGCCTTACCAATTAAGTATTCATCAGAAGCCCTTTGAGGCTAAAACACAAGAGGATAAAGCCATTCACTCTAGTGACTACTTACTTCTCTGCCTACTACATACCATGCTCATTTCAATTAAAATATTGATTTCCTACCCAAGTTTTGATGACAGTCAAAGTCTCTCTGCTACCCCAGAAGCCGAGGACAGGCACGTTGTTATATCAATCACAGACAGTTCTTTCCTCCATCCCCAGGTGTCATCAGCTTCATAGTTATCCTGATCGTGGTTGTGATCATTCTGGTCAGCGTGGTCAGCCTGAGGTTCAAGTGTAACCGCTCAAAGGACTCGGAAGGTATTTTCCTGGGGCGATCTGTCTTTCCCTAATCAAAAAAGTCATCAGTTTCTACATGGATCTGGCAATTCCTAAAAGGTGCTTTTAAAAAGCTTACATGATGGGGAGGTTTTGAAGCCAAACTGGAACACAGATTCAGCAGTTAGGAATGTAGTGTGACCGCCTCTTTAGAGCCCCAGCCCAGACCCACCTGCACAAGGAAACAGTCTCTAGTTTGCTGCAGTTAGATGTGCAGATTCCCAGAGGTGGGCAGTTCTTCCAGCAAAAGTCACGGAGTTTGACACTCCCTTTTCCCTAGGAATCCCATTTCCCACTAAGCAGTGCCCACTAGAGGGCAAGGCTGCTCTACACCAAGACGGTAACTGCCAAAAGACCAAAGGATGCTAGTGACTAAACAGGCCGCAAAGTATTCAGTCCTGCTTGCATGTCACGTTAGTTGAAGAATTTTCTCTAATCAACTCTCAAGTATCCCCCATGGTGTCTCTAAACTCATTTGGATTTCATTTATAACCCTGTACAACATAATTCTGAACACAGCTGACTTATTTTATTGCTTGGCTGTGATATTTTCTCACCTGTACATCACTAACTGCTTTTCTCCCTCCAGACAAACAGAAACCAGGGACCTCCATGGTATCAGAGAGGTAAGGCTGCTCACACTAGTCATGTCCTGTTGAAAATGCCTATTTTATTCCATAACTAATTTTAGCAAGGAAAAGAGGCTGCTTTGGTTATTTCAGATGGAAGGAAGCATTTCAAGACATCTCTGAGACAGGTAAAAAACCAAAATGAGCATTGATAGCACCTCATCCTCTGCCTGATGGAGTCAAAAGTAGAAGTTCAATATTTAGGGGCCTCATTTCAAAGCTGCACTGATATCTGTGAAGACTTATCACCTTCCAAAAGCAGTTTGCTTGTCTTTCTTTGCCTAGATGCAGACTTGAGGTCTAAACACAGGTTTCTGGATCTCAAAGCGCCCTCAGTGAGATGAGATCAGGTCCCCAGAAATATCTTCCAAGACACCTATTACTGTTATCTAGCAAGAGTAGGATAAGGGGGCCCCAATCCAGAGACCTCTGGAAGAGAAGCACCAAGCGCAGGATGGTCCATCTGAACCCCATGGTCCATGACTGCTACCCAAGAAGAGAGGTTGCACGTGGGAAAGCAGCAGGAGACAAGAGCTGGAAGGGACCAAAACATGTTGCTCCTACTTTTCCATCTGATAGTTTCCTACCAAAGTAATAACCCCTGCTTTGGAAAGAGGCAAGGGACACAGGGAGCAAAGTCCCTAAATATTTAGGTGCCAAATTTGCATCAACCTCAATGGTTCACAAATGCCCTTAATGATCATGATCTAAGTGATCTGCAGCCACTGAGGCAGGACATATCAGAGCAGAGGACTGTGCCCCCAAGGCACCCTAATCCCCAAAGTCATCCAGTCCCCACTGGCACTAAATGCATATCCCAGCCCTCAGGGTAGGGAGAAAGGGGAATTCCACCTTCCTAACACTTGTAATTCTCACTCTTAAGAGAGACACTGGCAATACATGAGCAGCAGCATCGGATGTAAAAATATCCGGGGCTCCCTTTGTATGAAAAATAAACTTAAGGGCATAGGACAGAGGGACATGGTAATGTTTCCTTTTGTTCCAGTTCTGGTAATGGCTGCAGGGCTAGAAGGTAATTCAGTCACTGAGAACCAGATCCAAACGGCTCCTTGATTCTGCCTTCAAGTAGTGACACAGGTGACAATGGTGCTTCCTGTTCGGCAAACCAGCACCGCATCCAAATTTGAATGCACTGCTTGTTTCCCCAGAGATCTCCTGTGTTCAGACAGGGGATGGGGACTTTGGCACTAAGGATGTGCCTGAATCAGGACAGCAGCTCAAAGGGCAGCATAAGTCAGCCCTGGTCCCATGTGCCAGCCAGCCACAGCCTTGCCAGTTTGCCTCCAGTTGTGTGCAAAGAAACTCCCTTCTCTCATTTTCCAGAGTAGTTAATACTGCCTTCTCTTCTTGACAGCTGCTCAGCAGGCACAAGTCAGAAGGATAACAGCATCACTCTGATCTCCATGAAGAACATCAACATGAACAACAGCATGAGTTACCCACCGTCAGAAAAGGTTTCCCTTTTAAGCCTTGCTTTTTAGAGTTAGCTGGGGATTACTTGTCTTGCTGGATAACAGTACGCCTTTGAGTTATTTCTTTGCTCTTTTATTCCTCCAGAAAGATAATAAAAAACAGCTGCCATCAAACTCCTAAAGGTCCAAACTGGTTCCAGTGAGCCTGGTGAAGTTTGGATGCCCATCTCAGGTTTATCCAAGCTGCCTGAACTCAAGGCATCATGTACATCTCATATATAGGTGCCATCACCTAGGGCCAGCCATCAGAGCTAGAGTGGTTTGTCATTAAATGAAGAGGTAAATAAGCTAACCTTTGTGAAGTAAAGGTCTCACCCTCTAGTCCAAGCTTACCACACTCCTGCTCCACAGGCAATATTGGAGCACATTCCCATCAGTACTCCCAGATCCACCCCACACGAGTAATTCACATCATTTTAATCTGTTTTAAAGCTAAACTAGCACTGGGACTGGGTTCGAAGGAACACATTCCTTAGTTTCTTTTGCCAGCCCAAACAGGCTGCTGATGCACTATGTTTTGTTCCTTTTGCAGGTGCTATGAAGCCAAAGGCCCAGAGCTTGAAGCTGACACATGACAACCAGCAGTGACTTTCTAGGTTCTTCCCCCCACCCCGTCCTTTGGGGAAAGAGCAAGGGTGGACTTTATATATAAATTATTATGTCCTTTCTGATCAATACATTCAGAGTAGCATCCCACATAGCTTCCCCACCTGGGGTCTAAGGGCTTTATCCAGTTACAGCCTGCCATACTCAGTGGTTGATATCTAACTTTATTTTTTATATGCCTTCAAACCCTCAGATTATTCCAGCACCAAGAAGCACCAAGGAACCATCTACTTGGCTAATAAACTGCTGTCTTAGTTTAACGCCCTTTATAGCCTGTGCCAACCAGTCACAGACTCATTAATCAGTATAGCCCCACATTGAGTCAAACCCATGCATTAGAAAAGCATGATCTGAAGCTGAAGGCCGAATGGGACTTAAATGGCCAAGTGCTAGGTCAAATCCCTGCACGATTGCTCCAAGCCCCTTATCCTTGGTGCCCTCATTGTCCCCACAGCAGTGAGGATGATCATATCCCCCTACCTCACAGGGTTGTTGTGAGGCTATGTTAATCAATGTCTGTAAAGCATTTGGAGAGCCATGAATTAAATGTGCTGCTGAAATGCAAATTGCCATCTTAAATACTTTATTATTAATAACTGAGCTTCAGGCAGGCAGATCACTATCTTCCCACAGATCTGACATGCTCAAAGAAGAACTCATCTTAAGTGTGAAGAACAAGGTCTCCGTATAGACAGGGTTTTATCTGAGTGTAAAAAGGAGTGGCCACAAGCAAAATGCCGAGCTACTTCAGCTCCTGAAGTTTGGTAGCCCAAGTTTGCTGGGAGACCTTCCATCTTCTGTACCACCACTCTCCCAGAGCTTCCTGATAGACCAGAAAAGCAGATGCCCCTACCAGTTCAGCCAGAGCACCCACCTTATGGTAGCACCAAAAACCACCAGTGCACCCCCAAGTCGCCACGATAATGAGAACAGTCCTCCGTTAGGCTTCACAGTGCAACAGCTCATGTTTGGAGCCAGCTGGTTCACAACCCAGCTGCCAGTCACTTTTACCACCTACAGCAACATACAGCCTTATAAGCCAAGTGACCAAGCCAAGCAATGGAGACTTTAATACCCAGCCTCCACGTGGCCCTAAGAGAAACAAGGCGCTGTTGGGTATTTCTGCAGGTCTCAGCTGCCTTATTCCGTAGCATAATGCACTAAAGCACTAACTCTGCAACTACCTTTGCCTCTGCCCATCTTCACCATGACTCCTGCTTGCAAGCTTCACCAGCTCCACAGTCAACACAGACCTCCAGAGCACCTCATCTACCCAGCAGCAGTACACCAAGACACTGCCTTCTCCTTCTCTTCCTGAAGTCAAGGAAAAAAAGATGTAGCCAAGCACTCAAAATAGGTATCACCGCACACATTCCCCTGCACAGTTCAATGAAACATAGTAATTAGGTTCATTTAATTTTATAGGATGGGTAAGAGATGTTTACTGGAATGTGCAGTCCTAGAGGTAGCTGTGCTTTGCAGCTGGCAATGAAATGTTCAGCAAAATAAATGCAATGTTTGCACAACTCCTTCCAAGATCAAACACACTATCTATCTTTAACATACACACCAGGGAGTTTGATAAGCTATTTTTTAAAGAAACTAAGCCATTCTGGTAAAATTCCTGAAAAGTAAAATGACCTCGCTCCACTCACCCAGTCTCCACCAGACTGGTGAGTTCGCTTAAGCACAAGATCCCCGGTGATTCCTAGGTAGGTGGATCCAGATAGCTCCAGACTGAGACCTGTGACTGAGTGCATGGAGCCTCACAAGCAGGTTTTTAGTCCCAGGAAGAGGCCACAAAGGCAGCTGCTTACCTGTGATACCAGACACTTCAATAATTGTCAAGCTTATAATAATAAGCTTATAATAATCTCCCCTCCACAATAACCTCTGAAAGATGGTCCCATACTTAATTTTCCTTCCTTTGTGCTCCTTCTTCCCACAGACTCTTGAGGGTCTTGACAAATAACCTGAACCTGCTCCACATCCAAAAAGCAAAATTCCAACTTTGACCTTGTTCAAAAGAAAGAATGAATAAAAATGAACAATAGAAGTGATGTAACCCCCAACTTCCAGTCGCTGCTGCTCACGTGAAAGGAGAGATCTTCTCCAAGCTGCTGTGCTACTACAAAGTGCACTGGTGAACGATGCCAACTCCCTCACACCACAACTCCACTCCCACAGCTCATTAGCCCAGCTTTAATTGGTACATGGGATGAAGGGAAACAAGCAGCAGCATTAGCAATGCATGAATGCAGCTGGAAGGAGTTGCAAGACATGCCCTTGAGGGGTTTCCAACCAAAGCTTGGTCAGGTGTGGAGCAGGCATTTCTCCAGGCTCCTTCCAGCCTCAACACAACGGCTCAAGATCATCTCCCACGGCCCTGCCAACGTAGCAGCACTGCCAGGAAGGAGCCTTCAGCACTGAGACAGCAACGTCATTCCCTGAAGCTATCGGCCCAGTCACAGCATTGACCTCACGCCGATCTGGCTGGGACACGCTGCACTAGGGAGGCGAGCGACCGAGGCTCAGCCCACAGGAGCCACCACCGCAGCTCCGAGGCTGACCCGCAGTGCTCCTGCCACCTCCCCAGCATCCCGTCCCCTCAAGAAGCTGCCTGTGACATCACCGAGCCTCGCTCAGCGTCACAACGCACCCCCTGCACTCGCATGCCCCCTTTAAGCCCCACCCCCCGCGCGGTGCCCGCTGGGTGCTGTAGTCCGCGCGCCGCCGGCGGGGGCTGGGGACTCTCGTACCCAGAGGCCGCCGCGCGGCCGCTGCCTCCGCGCACAACATGGTGGCGCGGGCGGGCTCGGGCGGCGGGCTGTGAGGGGCGCGGGGGGCGGGCGGGCTGCCCCGGNGTGGGTCTCTGGGGGGGCCCTGCGGCGGTGTCTGGGGGGATAGGCCGGCAAAGATAACCTTGTGTGCCCTTCCAGAATAAAGAGGTGTCGGAACTACTATGAAATTCTGGGGGTGGAGAGGGACGCCAGCGAGGAGGACCTGAAGAAAGCCTACCGCAAACTGGCCCTGAAATTTCACCCTGACAAGAACCGTGCTCCCGGAGCGACGGAAGCTTTTAAAGGTGAGGTGGGGGCTGGCCCGGTTTCGAAAGTCGTAAAGCAAGAGAAAAATGAGGACAGACTGCCTCAGACTTACAGTTCTGTGCCTTATATAAAGGCATCATACCGGCCCATATAGCTTGTCATTTTTATAGACAGATACGCGCATCTCCACAAAATCCTGCAGCTGGTCAGCAAGATTTGCCTGTTAATCTTCAGAATAAGGATTTCCATTAGAATCAAAGGGAAACATATTCCAAATCTCATTCCTAGATACTGCTAAAGGTTCAGAATAATGCTTGGAAATTATACTGGCCATGTAGGAGAGTGTGTGGTTGTGTAATCAATAGCTGCTCTGAGTCATAAATAAAATTTTTTACATATATATGGATAGGCAAGCATATGAAATTTGAGTCCAATACTCTGTGTCTGGACTTTTCAGTAATGTTGCAATCTAAACCTGTATTAACAATGTTAGCATCTAATCTCTTACATCTTTTGCCTTTTCCATCCTGTGTTGCAGCTGTCTGCAACAGCACTGTAAAGCAGCATAAGGAAAGCGAGATATTCACTCATAGTCTATTAGAAGAAGGAGTTTTTGAAGGGCTTTTCTTTATTTTTTTGTGTTAGGGGTTTATTTCTCTATGAACTTGTTTACAGCCATGTTCTGTCAAAGATCGAGGAAGAAGATTGAACCAAACAAATACTTCTGGGTGGTTTGACGTAAAGTGCGAAATAGATATGCTTTACAGCTTCACAAGCATCTCTGCCAACAGGAAAAACTTGGAATATGGTTCTGCATGTTAATTAGCCTCTGCAGTTATTAACTTTGTATTCACTGTACATGGAGGTGCACTTCTATATCAGTGCTTAAGTTTGATCTGATAAAATGTTACATTCTCACTCAGTTTCTTGACTGAAGTGGACTCTCACTTCAGTTTTATAAATATTTCAACTCTCTCTATATACTTCAACATTTTTGTCTTTCTCCTGGTATAAGTGATAGCAGGAAATAGGTTCCATCACAGGTAATGCCAGTGTTGTAACACTTTTTTTACAAAGGTGGTTCTTTCAAAAGTAACTCAATCTTTGGCCAAGCACAAATTTTCTATGCCCGTTTGGGATTTTTTGCTACTCTGCTTATAAAAGTCTGAGATCTGGAAATACTGCATGATATGGCTGTGTAACGCTTCTTTTAATTCACTCTCCAGCAATAGGCAATGCTTTTGCAGTTCTGAGCAACCCTGAAAAACGATTACGATACGATGAATTCGGAAGTGACCAAGAGCATGTCAGCACTGGCCAGGCCAGGCACTATAATTACTACACAGAATTTGAAGCAGACATTACACCAGAAGAAATATTCAATGTGTTTTTTGGTGGGCACTTTCCTACAGGTCAGTATCTGTCTGCAGTGTTTTTTAAATGCAATGAACTGACGCTAGACCATAAAGGAAGTTCAGCTTCTCTTGGTACTGCTCAGGGAATTGATTATACATCTGAAAAGAGCAAAAACTTTTTTGGATTTACTCTTTTCTCCTTTCCTAGCTTTTTATGCCTGGAAAAGCTCCTTTAATGCATGGTTTAAACTTCAGATTTTAGGAACTCCGTTTCCCAAAAATGTTGTCAAAGCCCAGCCTTGCTGTCCAGGAATGCTCCTAAGAAGGTGCCGGTGGGGTAATGACTGTTGCTGCTGGGGCAAGTTCCTAACCTCCCAGTCTCTCTTAAAAATTTCTGACAGTACTAGTTAGGGGTAAGAACATTTCAGTCTGGCAAGGGTTTAGGCTGTTTGATTCTTGGGTAGGCAACATTTTAATACCAGCTGTGACTGAAAACTCTTCTTTTTGTTATTGCTTTTATTCCCTCCGTTGTCTGAAGCCAGCAATGGTATGGGAGGTAAAAGAAGGTGTGAATGGGAAGGGGTCAGAAGGGGTCAGAGGTATCTTTGCTGGTGGTGATGTACTTGAGACACCTTACTGCGTTCCAGTACAGCATGGCAGCAGCTCCTGGCATTGTGGTCTCAGTGCCCCTGCAACTAGGAAAACAGAGGAGTTCATTTGGCTGGCAGCAGCTTGCATACTGTAATGAAATTAAAACTTCTTAGCTTAGAAAGCGATGCCTGCCAGGAAAGCCTGGCTGTTACTGGATATACAGTATCCAGTAACAGAACAGTAGATCTGTACCTGTAGCTGGTCTGTGCATGTCTCAGTCCAGCCTTGGCTTTTGTATATTTGTAGTAAGAGAAAGATACTGCAAGATTAATAGAATACAGGTTTGGATTAAAAGTAAATCTGAAAGGTATGGTGAGCTCAAGAGTCTTCCTGGCAGTACCTAACGAGTTGCTCTAGCACAAACTTTCTCACCTTCAAGGCATGGTGTAAAGCAACATACACGCCAGTTACTACAGCCTAAAGCCACAGATACAGGTAGTGACTTAGAAGCTCTCCGTAACCTTAGTCTGTGTGGTAGCATCTTGCAGCTCAGGGGACCTCAAGTTGTTTTCAAAAGTTGATCAGTAGATGTGCAAAGTGAGACAAACTCAGTGTGGCATAATTCCACACTGAGTTTGCAAGTTTTCCATTTCTGACTTTGCAAGAAATTGCACTTGCGTGTGCCTTTTGCCTCAGCCACCAGCAAAACATTTCCCTCGTGGAACAGGACTGCTATGTATTGCAGGCGACAGGGATGCTTGGAGTTGAGGATGAGAAATTGAGAAGCTGTGGGAGGAATTTGGGTACTGGGCATGGCAGGTTTAACAGGTAGAGTGGCATGAAGAAGTAAATGGGTATTTTTACTGAAGTGGCAAAGAATAAGAAAATAAAAAGGTATTTCAATAGTAATAGGTGTTGGTAGTAAACAATAGTTTCCTTGCCAAAAAAAGGTTTGCGTCTAAATTTATGTACGTTTTCCTAATCTAGAAGGGATTTTTAAATCATGGAAAATCGTCAGTTCAGTAGTTTTCCAAATAGGCAAAGTCCACACAGTTTCTACTTAGCAAGAGAATTACTAGTAAGAGGGTGTCCAGATAGTTGATATAAAGAGAACATTTTTTTAACTGTCATAATGTTAAGTAGGACTTGTGTGCATGAGCTGAAGTTTGCGCTAAGCTGCAGTGTTGTGCTGGTTTTTGGTTTGTGACACCTTGCTATTATGAGGCTTTCTGGAAATCTGAGTAAGAAATGTTGGTGTTAGAGTAAACTCATTTGTGTAGCTTTTATGGGCAGGTGTATGGCTTTGTTTTTACCGTGCATTTTTCCTCTATGGAAATTCAGTGGAAAAATATTAAAAGTTAAAATGTTAAATGTCATAAATCTAGAAGGAGACTCTCCATGTGGCATAGTGTTGCAGTTATAATGGGTGGAGGCTACAAGTTGAACTTCCTTCTCATAAAAAATAAATGCACACGGAAGGAATGAAACTGCAGGCAGAAATTCGTTGAGAAACTTAGGATTTGGGAAAACTTTTTTCTAGGCACCCTGCAAAAGCCATTCTTTTCCCACACTTGCTTCTGTCTTTTTCACAGCTTGATAAAATATTGTCTGAGCAGTGTTGAATGATAGAAACAAACTTTCTTTTTCAAGAAAGAAACTTTTGTTCTTCAAGCCGGCCTCGTTTGGCTCTCTGTTGGAGCTCTGACTGCAAATGTGCCTAGACCTTTGGAAAAACCTTACAACAAGCAATGAAAGAGATGTTTTGACACAATAGCAAAGGTCACTTCCACCCAGGTTTCTTGCAGAATTCTTCAGAAATTCATAGACAGGACAGCATTAAGAGTGTAAAATAATGTGACATCTTTTCCAGGGCTTAAAAATATATTTGCATTTCTGTTATCATGATAAGGCCGTAAATTTAAATTCTCTAATACAAAGACATTCTGAATTTCAAAAGAGGAGAGCACAGCTATTATTAAGATATTCATATGGTGATAAAATTGGAGTTGAAGCTTCAAATCGAAACAGCATATGCAATTCTTTCCTCATTTTAGAATTTTTAAAAATAAATCAACTACATTCAGTGTGCAAGAAGGGAAATCCTGAATTGTACTCTCTTTTTAACTTATTTTTTAAATCTCTTATAAAATCATAAAGTGAAACTATTAATAGCATGATGGAAAAGGAGGTAGAAATTAGTGTAGAAGACCATATTCAATAATTGTGGGAAGCCATAATTCATGGCCTGAGTTTGGTGAAGCAAATTAATTTTCCTGCTTAGAGCCTGGGGATGCAACACAAGCTATGGCTTTGCAAGTGAATGTGACAAAAACAATATTAAAATATGAGATACAATAATAAAAATTCTAGCATGTTTCTGCAGTTTGATTTAAATTAAGATGGACTTGGGGCAAACTTTACAATTTCTCTGGTACACTTTTAGGAACAACATATTATTTTGACATTTAAATCTGGGGTGTGTTTGCGCTTTTTAATCTGAGGTCTCACAACTGTCATTCAGGCCATGTAGTACAAGCGTGGACAGTTCAACTAGAAACTCTGAGAAATACAGGTGAGTACCAGCAATGGGATGAAAATCGTGACTCTCTCTTGGTTTCTTTTAACAGGAAATATCCATATGTTCTCAAATGTAGCCAGAGATGCGCACTATTACCCGCGGAGGCACCGAAATGAAAGAGCATGGACTCAGGAGCAAGAGGAGGAAGAAAACAGGCCACAGGTAGCCAGGAGGAGGGATCTCTTGGGCTTAAATATTTCACCAGGGTGGGGGGTCCACTTACACAACTGAAGCCAGGACAGACTTTCCCATCCTTAAATGCTCAGTGTTTATCCTCAAGTGCTGCAGCCAAAAGGGATGTTTTCAAAAGTAATTAGATTGTCTTTTATTAATCACTACTTTAAAAATACATTGTATTGATAGGATTACAGGCCCTGGAGTTTCTGTCGCCGAGTGTTTTGCTAGTGCTTGCTTTTTGCAAGCTCTAATGGTTTGGTAATCCAACAACAATTGGTCCAAATGTGGACTGATAATGGATACGGAAGTATTGGCTTGTCCTCATGGCATATTTAATCCTCCCGTAAATTAGCACAAAACTTCTGCCAGGTGCAGCACAGGCTTCTTCCAGCCCCGGGGCAGGATGGGTCTGAGATACTTTTCTACCAACTGAAACCTCCAGATGAGACACAAGGTGTCATTTGTTGCTAGCGCACATACACACATGCCACCTGCCTTGGAAAAACCTTCCTACGGAGGCAGTCTGTTAACCTAATGAGATCATTCTCCAAGGAAGATTAATTTTTCCCTGTGAGTCTTTTATAGTCGGGCTCTGAAAAAAACTTGATACAGCCTATAGACACCTAAGCTAGGGCAAATGAATCCCACCTACTACTGCATCAGGTATCCTTGTTGCTATCCCAGGGCAGAGGGCAAAGCCTAAATACCTGCATATTATATTTTGCTCATGATTAGAAAAGGCATTTTAGAAGCCAGTTTAGAAATCAAATGACAAGCAGAAGTAAAGATTTATGCTTTCTCTTTGGTATTTTTTTCCCCTCTTTTGTTCTACTAAATTCATTCAAACAAAAAAACCAAGTGCTTGCATCCTGTCCCAAGTTACACTACCTATAGTCTCTTAAACCTTTACTTTTCAGCCATTTTATCCAGTGTTTGAACAGAGATTGAGATTTTTAGAATGCATGTAGCAAACTTCAGAAGATGCACGGAAAGCTGTAGTCACAAATGGGAATTGCAATGTGTTCCTTCAGTTTGGA
>VYZW01012771.1:226529-258626 GCA_013401315.1 Balaeniceps rex
CACTGTAATTTTAAAAAAAAAAAAAAACCAAACCAAAACAAAACATTTTCAGAATGATTACCATCTAGGCCAGTGAGCAGGTAATGAGCACAGCTGAGACTGTGCTAACTTTAGTACAGCCAAGTTTGTAAAAATAAACTGTGAATACAAGATGGAGTGCTAGGGAAAAGTTCTCTGGATATGTTGAGACAGTTCTTAGTCAGCTGTTGCTTCATAACTTTGATCCATTAATTCTTGTTTAAGTGTTTAACTTCATGTGGTCAACTCTTTCTTTCTTTTGTCAGTTGAATGTCTATTAGTAGTGCGTTTGTTTTGTTTACTGGGGGTGCATTTCTCTTTAGCACCAGCAAAATAGACATACAGGAACAGTTTGATTTTTAAAGTCCTTGATTTATGACTTTAAAAGTGTTACCTGGTGTCCAACTACCTTAATGAAAACTTCAAAAGTAACTGATATATCGGTATCTTGTTCAGCCAGTCACTTCTATGCTGCTGCAGTAGACAGCATTCCTCCCTTCACATCGGGATAGTGTGTAAAAGTTGCATATGCTGTGGTTTTTGGTCATCTGAAATCTTTAATACAGTACAAAAGACATGTCCCAGGTTTTTGCAGGAGATTGTTCAGCACAGTTGCAAAGTAAGACTGCAAAGAGCTCCAAGCCAGAGGAAATTACAGAGAGGCAACTGAAAACAGAGAGAAGAAGGATACGTAGTTGGAATTAGGTATTTTAGGAGTTCCTTAAAGAGAAAAAGTACAAAGGAACAACTTTATATAAAAGATTGAAAAACATAAGAAAACAACGTGACAGAATGAATGCTGTCAAAAGTGCAAGCATTTGCAGTGAATATTTTTTGCCCAGTTAGGTAAGTGTAAACTTAAGGTTCTTCGCTGCAGAACTCCAGGGACTCTGGACTTGGAGACAATTACCCGAGTCTAGTTTTGCTGAAGGCTAGTCAAGGCTATGTGCCCAGCACTACCTGAGTGGCCTTTTAGTTATAAAACCTGAAACTTGATTTCTGATCTAAAGTAAAATGTTTATGCCTGTCAGTTTGTAAAGCTTTTCAATAAATAGGTGGAGGGTTAAATGGCTTTAAATTTCAGTGTAACAGGGACAGAGGACGTAAGGCATGAAAGGACTTATTGAAGTTCTTTCCACTCTGAATGATTTTGTAAAATGAGGGACTTGAAAGATATATGAAAGCTCTTTGAAAAACTGTCATCAGGTAGCCTGTGCTTAGGGAAATTTCGACCTTTGTGGAAACAAATTACTGCTGTTCTCTTAGGTGCATCTAATCCTGGATCTAAATTATTCTTCAGGGAGAAAGCTATATTAAGACTTCCTTAGCTAATCTGCAAAAGAAACTTCTCTGAATTACGGGGGGAAATAATTTAAACAATGGGATTATTTTAGTTTTGAGAAGAAGGGGAAAAAATATGCAAAGTATGTTCAAGATTGTATTGTTAATGAATGGGCACAGAGGCCTTTCAGAGAAGTCCCTTAGCTAGCTGTTCACCTTCCTGTAATCAATACAAAAAAAAAAAAAATTATAATGCCTTCTGGGCAAATCTCTTGCCAGACAGAGTTTGAATTCTGAGAAGTGCAACATCAAAAACCCCCATTATCTGTACCTGAAAGTATGTATTTGGATGGGTGCTCTAGGCCATTGCAGAATGGATCTGCCAAAAGAATTGTGTTTCTCAGTTACATGGGCAGGGGTGTATGTCTTGTAGTTCCTGCTTAGCTTATGAGGCTTCAGACAGCTGACACAGCCTGAAGGCAGCTATAGGAAAAGTAGGCACAAGGCTCTCTTTCCTTCTGGCTTGTCACTTAAATACCACTGATGGGTGAGGAGTAACCCCCCTCCACCAGTCTGTGCCTGGTGATACGTCAGTAAGGATCAATGCACGATGGGATGAGATGTAGTTCAAATGTAAACAGCGGTATCACCTAAGACAGGTGCTCTGTAGCAGATCAAATGGTATCCTACTAGCCCCTTTTTATGGGCAGTTAGTTTAAATATATACATATATTTTAAACCAATTGCCTATTCTTTAGATCATTAACATAATTTTAAATCTTACGTTACTTCTAAGCTATATTTTTATAGTTTGTGTTTTCTTTGTAGACAGTAATAATCAGTCTTATTTTTTGTTTTGATTATTGTCCTGCTAGTGCACTGGTAGAGAGGACTATTACAACTGTTTGAGTTTTCAAGCAATTATGAAAATACTGCTTCCTTAAGTAGCTAGCCCGGTTAAACCTGATGGCCTCTCTTTAAAGAAAGTTGTTAACATGCCCAGTTTCACTGAAACAAGGTGCATTTCAAAAAAAAATATGCCACAAGGATAACAAAGCACTGACAGTTATGTAAAGTAGGCTCACAACTTCATCCTAATATATATTTTTTTTTCATCTTTCAGAGTCTGATTTGTCAAATTTGGCCAAGCTATACAGAGATGAGCGGTTAAAACAGAAAGCAGAATCACTGAAACTTGAGCACTGTGAGAAGCTCTCCAGTCTGATTGGAATGCACAAAGGGGGCTGACCAGGACACATGCATTCTGTAGTTTTATTTATTGCTGTTTTAACTTATGTTTTTATTTTCCTTTGTATAAAAAGGGAAGGAGTATATTGTAAAGAGTCTGAACATTTGATTCCTTCTGCATATAGTGCAGAGATGGGCCAACACAAGCTATAGAGCTAGTGTTTGCTGTAATATACTGTACACTATATTTGGTTCCGAGGACCAGTGGCACTTTGTAAATTAATTCCCTGGGAAATGCTATTAGTTTGGAGCCTGTCTTCATTGGTAGTTTGTCTGCCATCCAAACAGTATATACTTCCCAGGAGAGCAGACAAATGTCTTAGCTTTCTGTATTTTATATGGACCTGCAATTCACTTGATCATACAAACAGCATAGTTCTCAGTATTAAGTGCGCTAGCCTTCTCATACCGATACCAAGCGGATGTCCTTTCTTCTACAGTGGTTTGCAATGAGAATTTAGATGGAAGGCGGCGTTTTTCCTGTTTGAGTGTAATATGCAATGCTTAATTCAGAAGAGTCAAGTACCTGCTTCAGGTGAGCACTTGAGCACACTCCCAGCTCTCCCTACCATCGAAGGGACGTAACCCTGTGCTTGTCTGACTGGGGGGCTGTGCCTCTTCTGTTCCTTGGTGAGACAACGTGCTGAGATGCCAGCAGCAACATCGAACAAGAAGATGAGCGTCTGTGAATTGCACCAATTCCAATGTCTGCCAAACTGTAAAGAAAGGACAACTGTATTTATTTTTTCATATGTTTTCAGTGGCATATTTTTAAGATGGCTGTTTAATTCTGATTTTTATCTGCAAACTCTTCTCCAGCTGTTACAGGGGTCCTGCTTTTTCTGGTACAGTTTTGATGTAGCATATTTTTACTCTGTTGAGCGGTTATGGATGTTTCACTGTAGAGATTAGTATTGCAAAGAAAAAGATCCATGTAGTAGTGTCCTGTTTTTTTCTTGATCCTCCTTTACGAGACCAGGCATTTAAAGGCAGGTTGAGGATGGGTTATACTCGTCAGCAGCAGAGTGTTACTCCAGTTGAGCATCACTAACCTCCTGAGCCAATTTCTCTGGTGGGGTGCCGTGGGCATGTACCACACGTGGAATGAACTATTCTTATGAAGGACATCTCCAAGCAGTACAGGCACTGGAAGTGCAGGCTTCTGCCCTCCCTCCCTGATGCGGGGACTTAGCGTAGCCACAGCAGAGGCAGTGCTCACCTCTCTGACGTGGAGGTACGTGTCTATTCAAACTGAACAAGTCTCTGGTTTTGCCCCATCCCTAAAACTCGCTATGAGTAGCGGAGGACGCCACAGTTGGCCTTGGCTTAAACCTGGGAAGCAAAGTGCTCAAAAGTTGAGAAATGCCAGAATTAAAACTGCCTTTAAAGATCAGACTTCAAGTCTCCATGTGCTTGGTGTTATGGTGCAGTTGTGTACTAGTGCTCTGCCCATGCGCTGGGGGTGTGCTGTTGGCATGCTGCACAAGGCAGCTGGTACTGAGAGTGGGGAACTGGGACCATAGGTACCAGGAAGTGTCCCCTTGGTGTCCCCGTCCCTCCTGGTGGGAGGTTGGGTGGCAAATGAAGCTGGGAGCTGCACGAAAAGATGCTTTTCTGGTGATCTGCCCCAGAGCAGGGGTGTTTGTCTTGGGTTTTGAGACTTGGTGCTTCTGCAGATGAGACGTACACGTTCCCTATATGATTAGACCATTGCAACACAGCAATATTGCTGCTATGAAATGGTGGTATGTTTAAAAAAAATTAAAAAACAACATAGTGACATTTTCATGTTAACATTTGTTCCCCGTTGGGCAACTTTGTAGGAGCGCGTGGGGAAGTTGAGCAGATTTTGTCAGCCACTCGGGGCAGGAAGAGCACCAGTAAAAAAGGCATTTAGAGGGGGTTGTTGGAAACACATTTAGCGTGAGAGTCTGTAAGGGCAAAAATGTTTGGTTTGATTATTCTAGATTGATAACGTGGCTGGCAGTAGGACAGGCGGTCTTAGTTCTGGTATTTCCCAGTGTTGAGTGCATAATACAAGCATGTATAAAAAGCAAAATTCTTTCATTGTTGCTTTTTATATATTAAATAGTTTGTAGAATATATTTGAAATATATTAAAGTGGTTGGACTTTGTTCCACGTTTGGTATCTTCCCTGTCATTCCTGTTTTGACTCCCATGGCTGGGAGTCACCACCAAGTGATAGGTGGGTAGAGCAAACACGACTTTATTGGACCTGTACGGAGCTTGAATTGATACGTAGTATTTTGCACTTAAAATAGATTGCACCTTTCATCCAAAGATCTCAAAGTGCTTTACGGAGGTGGGAGACCTCCTGTGAGAAGCACAATATTTAAGAGTCTTCTCTGCAACTAGGAAAGAGGCCAGGATGAAGCGGAAGATGAGGCTGAAAGGTAAAAGTATTTCAAAAAGCAATAAGATGTTCTCTGTTCATAATCACAGTCAAGGGTTGTGCTCTGTGAATAAGGACATTTGGCTCTAAAATGTCTTCAGTGATAAACACAAGTACTTATTTTTGTAAAGCACTGGCATGCTACTCAATAAGGGGGTGGGGGGAAGGAAAATAGTTATCTCGTGCCCGTGGCTGTTGAAATGCATTGCTGTCATTAACCAAAGGTTACTTGCCAAAATGTGATTGATTTCTTATTATTTCTTGGGTCTCTAAAGGGAGGAAAAGGTGTTCTCTGAGCAGGCCTGGTTCGCTTGGAGTGGGTACCAAGTGCTGGGCCGTGTCCCCAGGTGCTGGCAATGCAGTGAGATGCTCCTGTTTCTTGGGGAATACCAGGGGCTTGCAAGTGAGTTTGTTTGTTTGGGTTTTTTTCTTTTTTAAATGAAAGGCTTGACATCTCTGTGCCTGTCTGTACCGTGGTAAAAAGCCTGACTTTGAAACTAGAGATTATTGTGCTGCCTGGGAGTTTATTCCATGCGAAATGGAGGCGCGGCGGCATCTGCGGGGATGGGCAATGAACTCACCGCTGTCCCCGCGGCGACAGCCCGCCCCAGGTGGCGGCTCGCCCGGGAGAGCTGCGGGTATTCCCCGGGGCCTCAGTGGAGGCTGAGCCTTTCCGCCGGGCTCCGGAGCCGTGGCACTGCCGCCGCCGAGGTGCGGCTCCGGGGCAGGGGACGCTGGGGGGTTCCCCGCCGCGGTCTCTTTAAGACGGGGGTGGGGAACGACACAGGCGCGCGCGTTGCTAGGAGACGGGGAAGGCCCGGCGACGGCGGCCGCCATTTGCCGCGGTGCTGCGGGAGATGGCGGCGGGCGCTGAAGCCTTGGGCTGCCGCCAGCCGCGGCACCTCGCCGAGGTGTAGCCGGCCCCCAGCGAACGGCGGGGCTGGGAGCCGANTGGCCGTGAGGGGGACGGGGCCTGCGCAGGCCACGCCTGCGGGGGCTCCGCACGTGGCGCCGGGCCCCGCGCCGTTGGTGCCGGCCCGAGCAGGAGAATGCGGGAGGAGGGCCGGACGCCGCCTGGCATGGCCCCAAAATAACACCTGCGTGATCGGCAGGAGCCCTCCTGCTGCGCCGCGCTGTCTGCCGAGCCTGGGCCTGCGCTCTGGGAGCTGGCGCTTGAAGTCGCCATCTCGGCAGACTGGAGCTTCCAGGTTGCCTCTGGCATGCAGCCCCGGGCGCCTGCTCGGGTATCACCGCCCGCGCTGTGGCTGCACAACCTGGTCAGTGCAGTGGAGAGGAAGGTGAAGTCCTTGCACAGACTCAGAGGTGGCTCACTTTGTAGGCTTGAGCCAGCCGAGCTATTGTGTCCACCTCAGGTTCACACATCCAACCCTTGAGTACTGAAGCGCTTGAGATTTGTCAGAGCGGCTGGCATGCTTCCGATGCCCAGTTCCCTTCCGAACCCCAGAGGAAGCTTTGAAAGCCTCTGCCAAGCTGGGCCAGTGTTTCCCGCTCCTCTGGAGTTGCAAAAAGTAGCTCCAGCACGGGAGAGGCGCGTCCTGTTTTCGGTAGCCACTAGCAGCCGTAGTCTTCCTCCTTGCTGCCTCCCTTTCAGGCTTGCCAGCATTACGAGGTGAGCACACACACAGCTGGCACAAAAACCAAGTTAATAAGCAAATGCAATGGTAAGTCTACAGGCAGTAGCATGCTGGCTTAAACACAAAAGTATTCAGTATTTAATTAGCAAGTCTGGCTCAGCCTGGGTCCGCCTATTGTTCTGTAACATGCTTGTGCCTAACAGGCTGCTCCCACACACACCCCAAACTGCTTTGGGTGCTGGAAGACGGGTTTACGGTTTCTTAACATAAAATGGTGGTATTTTGGTTGGTAGGTGGACCCCAGGGATCTCCACCATGCCCTCCTCTCTCCTGTGTAGAAATCCCAAGCCCCACCAAGGAGGCAGGGATGCACCCGAGGAGGAGGAGATACAGGTGCTGAGTGCGGCTCTTGCCTGGCGGGTTGCTGGCAGCCTCAGACTGCAGCCAGGGCGGTGAGATGGCACTGCCCCACAGGTTCCCTCTGCTTCAACAACACACCCAGACAGGCTGTTCATGGCAGCCTTGGGGATGTTGGAAGAAACCAGCCAAGCTGGCAGTCCTTGCTGCAACCCAGCCACGCTTTTCCATACAGCTGGCCCTATGGAGCAGGGGGTGTACGGGGCCATCCCGTCTCCCACAGCACTGAGAGCGGGTGCCGGGGAAGCGGATGAACGGCTGGGCACACAGTGGTACTTTCCAGCCACCCTTGAAGCCATACCACTTGTCGCAGCTGTTGACACTCTGACCATTTAGGTTTTGGCAGGACCTGTCGTCAGAGCGCAAGATGCAGCAACAGCAAGAACTGCGCCTAATGCGAGTGCTGGAAAAGAGGCAGAGGAAAGGTTTAAAGCGGTTATACTGGTTGTTGCCCTAAATCTGCCTTGCACATGCTGCCAGGACAGCAGGACCTGTAGGCAGTAGCGCAACGACCTTTCTTTTTGTGCCCAGGGAGAGCTGCGGTGATCCTCCCACTGGGCTGATTATTTCGCTTTGTCCAGAGCTTCACCAGCTCCTGCAGCCCCTGTTCGCCTTGTGCCTTCTCTGCCCTTCCTCCTCACCCCCAGTAGTGGTGCTCTGGATGCACCGAAGGCATTGGCAAGGCACCCCAGGGAGGCTCAGCAGGACACTGGTGACCCTGGGCTGAACCAACCTCCCTTTGCCACCAACTACCAGTGACCCTGGGACACTGGGCACAACCCTCAGTGGAGGAGAGGGAAGGAAACAGCATCTCTTCAGGATCTGGACTGGCCAGGGACTGAAGAGCCAGCTCGGCCGGAGGGGAAGTGCGTACCCGCCCTCCCCGTTGTGGGTCCGTACATCCCCCCAGCACTGCAAATCCAGCAGCAGGTGGGGGCTGCATGCACGTCCCTGTGGTGCTGCCAGCTGCGCTGTGCTGGGGCTGGAGCCAGCAGTGACTCAGCAGGCACCCACCTGGCTGCCGTGCCACAAGCCCACACTGTGGGGAGCTGGGCCTGGGGGGCTCAGGGACGCTCCCAGCCAGCCCCCGGGCTGAGAGCTGGACCCCCTTCACATGGGGACCGTAGGGTGGTTGCAGCACCGAAGCAGCAGCCCAAGGTTTTGGGATGCTGCAAGCTGTCCAGGCAGCACGGGGAGCTCCTCCGCTGACAGCCGCATCCTACCAGCTCCCCACAAAGCCGGGCTGTAGGGATTTGGGGATTTGAAATCCCCGCCTTGCTCTCTTGCACAAGGCCACCGTGCCGGTAAGTGCTGCCTGCAGAAGGTCTCATCTGCTCCCCATGGCCACAAATGCCACCTGCAAGCACAGCCCTGCTCAGCAGTGAAGGGTTAAGTGCCAGGCCAGCTATCAGGGAAGCTTTCCTCCTTTTCCTTGCCAAGGTTTAAATTTAGTCCCTGCATGAACCCAGATGACTTGGGCATCAGGTTGCTCCGGGGCTGGCAGCGCCAGGGAGCACCTGCTACCACTGCTTCACTGCAAAAATCCCCCCGAAAGCCAGGGCTGAGCTCTGCCGGCAGCGGTCAGAGCCAGCAAGCTGCGGAGACCCTCGTGCCAATGCTGGGCGCCCCAGCCGCTTGTTTTGGGTCCCCCCAAAAAAGGCAAATAGTAGCCATCCATCATGCGGCTCTTGTGAGTCCCAGAGGTGCTTGGTGCCCAGTTTGATTTCAAGCCTTGAGTTTGCTCCTGGCCACTTGCGATTCATTTTGGGGGAGCTGCTGCTTGGGGCAGGGTGGTTTTTGGGGCAGACCCCAGGATGGGGACACGCCGTCTGTGCAGCGAGGTGGGCAGAGGTGCCGGGAAAGGAGCCATGGCGGGGGCAGAGCGGCACCCGGGGCCCGGCCGTGCCCTCTGCACAGGGGATGGAACGTCCCTGGAGGGGTCTGTGGGTTCCCCAGCCCCAGGGCAGCCTAGCCCACTGCGCTGGGGAGCACGCCCCGAGTCCCCCCGTGGGGCGTGGTGACACTCTGCACCTCTCCCGCGGGTTTGGGGAGCAGCAGCGCGGGGTGAGGGGGCAGGGGACGGTGCTGGCAGCCCCCCGGCAGACCCCTAAGGCCGGGGGCGGCGGTGGCATCCCTGCAATGCGCTTGGCATCGCCTCCCCCGGGCTGGCGCTCGCTGACGTCCATGTGATCGAGGGGCTGCTCTGCCGCGCCGCTGGGTCCAGCCGCCGCGACGGCGAGGGAGCCAGAAGGTGTCCAGCCGGCGTCCCCGGCGGAGCGTCCCGGCAGCAAGGAGGGTCCCCTGGCACCGGCTGGCACTCCCCGGGGCCGTCCCTGCCATGATGCCCCGCGGGAAGAGGGACCCCGTCCTGCTCTCGCACGCCGAGCTGCCCGGCGCCGACGGCGAGGGTCCCCGCAGCGGCGGGGACGGCCGGCGGTCCGCGTCGGAGGAGGAGGGCCACCTCCCCGGCCTCCCCCGCGACGACCTCACCAAGAGCATGTCGGGCTCCTCCGTCTCCTCCTACCACTCCGCCCTGTGCTCGGAGGGGACGGAGACCTTCAAGGACTGCCTGGAGTTTCTGGACGAGGAGGGGACGCCCCCGCGGGACGCGGGGCGGCGGGACGGCTGTGCCGAGGGGGCTGCCCCGGGGCTCTGGGCTCCAGCGGGGGCCCCCGGCGTCCCCCCGCCGCCCGGCCCCCTCGCCCGCCCGCGGCCGGCTCAGCTGTCCGTCACGGCTAAGAATAGCCCGGCGCCGGGGCAGGGGGCCAGGATGGGTCCCCTCGGCGGGGACCAGCAGCCTGCCTCCAGCACCGCCGGCGGCGGCGGGGAGCTGGCTGCGCCGCGGCAGCCCGGGGGGATGCTCGGCGGGGCGCCCAGCGATTCGGACGAGGTGGACGGCGAGGTGCGGGCGCTGACGGCCAGGGCTTTCCGCAGCCTCTCGGGTCCCCCCGGCGCCCGCCTCGACATGTGCAGCTCCCACACCTCCTCCAGCCTCTCCAACTCGCTGTCGGAGGACGGCGGGCGGCCGCGGCAGTGGCCGGCGGCCGGCGGCGAGCCCCGGGGCACAGTGACAGCCCTCCACGGCAGGGTGGGCTGGCCCTTTCCCTCCGGCGTGGACGGGGAGCTGCTGGGCTTGCTGGGGAAGGAGCAGTTTGAGTGTGTGGACGTGGAGCTGGAGAGCGGGGAGGCCAGGAAGGGCCACTGCAAGAAGAGGACCGTTCCCAAGCGCCAGATCCTGCTGAAGAGGAAGGAGAGGAAGGAGACAGGTTTCAGCCCCTGGGGTGATGGCCCGGCCCCCCAACCCCTTCCCCCCACGAAGAAGGAGACCCCCAGCAAGAGCAGGGCCATCAGAGAGGACTTCAGGCTCAACTACAAACAGTTCATGAAGATGTCCTCCCTGGATGCCGACGAAGGCAAGACCAGGGCAGCCTCTTGCCTGGTGAAAAATGTCCTCGCCAAGAAAATGCAGTATGAGCAGAGGATCAAGATGGAGCAGAAGGGGCTGCGGGGCAGCTCCACCTCCTCAGGGCCATCCTCCACCGGGACCGACCTGCTGGGTGACAGCCTGGAGGGCAAATCCAGCTCTCTCTCCCGCTCAGACTGCAGCTTCTCAGCTGAGGACCTGCGGGGTGGTGGGATGCCAGTGGCTGTGGTGGCCGTGGACGATGCCACCACCACCCGTCCCGCCAAGGGTGTGGTGCTGAGCGAGGCAACGAGAGAGAGTGTCTGCAAGCTGAAGACAACCTTCAATGAACTCAACGAGAGGATGAAGTACCAGGAGGTGCTGGAGGGCCAACGGCTGCCCAGTGCCACCGAGGAGTCGGCAGCAGAGAGGATCCGCTACCGGCGAGCGCGTGCCTTGTTCGAAGCCCATCCTGGGGTGGGGAAGGCGCTGGACGTCGCCCCCAGATTTGAGAGAACACCAAAGCCGTGGCCCAGCTTGAAGCAGCGAGCCATCCGCCCCAACCACCCCCAAACCCTCCCCTTCGAGGCCGACAGCCTGGTGCTCCCTGCTGCGCCGCCCCGACGCCTCTTCACCTCCCGGGCTGAGGAGGTGAGGCTGGTGCCACAGAGCCGGCAGGAGGAGAAGCCGCCAGCAGTGCCCCACCGGCCACCCAGCCCCAGCACCCCGGCCCGGGACTCCCCGCCAGTCGCCCCCCCCAAGCCAGAAGGTAAGGGGAAGGGGTGCATCCCGCAGCCCCGGGATGTGCGCAAGCTGGTGAAGAGCAGCTACAGCCTCTGCTTCGGGACTGCCAGTGCATCCCATGGCACCATGGCACTGGCAAGCAGCAGGGGGCTGCCACCAGCCACCCCACTTATCATCCACTGCACCTCAGTCTGCCGCCGGGAGCCAGTGACAGAGCCGGGGGACGGGGAGCTGCTGGCAGCTGCCAGCCAAAAGCCAGCTCCGGCATGTGCCGAGGGCCCTGCAAAGCTTGCTGGAGGCCAGCTCTCTCCCACCCAGGGCTCCCCCGTCCACATCACGAGGGTCCAGGCCATGCGGAGGGGGGCAGCTGCCGCAGAGGGGCCGCCAGCATCCTCCCCACGCCAGGAGCGGAGCGAGCTCATGGTGCTGCCACGGGTGCCAGCGGCCGAAGGGGTGCCACATGTGGAGAGCCACCTCCACGTCCTGGTGGGCCGGCGGTCCCCGGCGGCGGCCAGGGAGGGCTCTCCGGCTCAGAGCAGCACCATGCTGCGGACAGAGAAGACTGTCCTCCTCCCGCCACCGCTGCCGAGTCCCACGGAGAGAAAGGACGGACGCAGCCACAGCAGCACTGGAGGGCTCCGTGCTGCCAAGGGGCCTGAGTCAACAGTCCAGCAGCATGGCAGCAGCAACAGCAGGGACCCCCGAGCCAGACCCCTGGCTGGCAGCAGCATGCACCCACAGCCTGGGAAACCAGTGGAGAGAAGCACACCTAAGCCACCCACGAGCGAGCAGGTGTCGGCGGGGAGCAGCAGCTCTGCGGGCAGCACCGTCCCAACTGCCCCGTTTCGAGCTGGGGAGGCCAGTGAAGGGGTCTCTAGCCAGCTGCCGGAGCAGATGGACGCCTGGGAGCATTTACCGAAGTGTCCAGCAGCCACTGGGCCGTGCCTTCCTGCTTCCCCGGTGGAGAACTCCAACTACTTAGCAATTCCTGTGAAAGCCCCCAAATCCTCTCCGATGCCGAAGCTGCCCTCAGTCCCCAACCCAGCCAGTGCATTGTTTGGGACCCCCGTGGTCCCCAAGCCAGTCAGCGTATCGTTTGGGACCCCCTTGGTCCCCAACCCAGCCAGTGCATCCTTTGGGACCCCCTTGGTCCCCAACCCAGCCAGTGCATCCTTTGGGACCCCCTTGGTCCCCAAGCCAGTCAGCGTATCGTTTGGGACGCCCTTGGTCCCCAACCCAGCCAGTGCATCCTTTGGGACCCCCTTGGTCCCCAATCCATCCAGCGCATCCTTTGGAACCCCCTCAGTCCCTAATCTGGCCAACTCATCACTTGGGACCCCCTTGGTCCCTTACTCAGCCAACGCGTCCTGTGGAACCCCCATGGTCCCCAACCTGGCCAACACATCCTTTGGGACCCTCTCAGTTCCCAAGCCAGCCAGCGTGTCTTTTGGGAGCCCCACGGTCCCCAACATGACCAATTCATCTTTTGGCTACCCATCAGCCTCCAGCCTGGCCAGCATATCACTTGGGGCTCCCTTGGTCTCCAACCCCACCAACAAGTCTTTTGGGACCCCCTTGATCTCCTACCCAGCCAGTGCATCCTTTGGGACCCCCTTGGTCCCTAACTCAGCCAATGCATTCTTTGGGACCCCCTTGGTCCCCAATCCATCCAGCGCATCCTTTGGGACCCCCTCAGTCCCTAATCTGGCCAACTTATCACTTGGGACCCCCTTGGTCCCCAACCCAGCCAGCTCATCCTTTGGGAACCCCTTGGTCACCAACCCAGTCCCTGCTTCCCTTGGGCACCCATCGGTCTCCAATGTGGCCAGCTCATCCTTTGGATCCCCTTTGGTCCCCAACCCAGCCAGTGCTCCAGTGGGGACCGGTGTGTGTCCCCTGGCCAGTGGGGAAGTGCCTCGAAGCAAAGCCAGCCCCGAGCTCCCCCTGCCCCGGCCCCCCGAGGGCTTGGCTGCTGGGGAGCGTCTGGCACCGCTGCCCCCAGCCCAGCCCCAGCCTCGCCTCGAGGACGTTCCCCATTTCCTGAGGAGGACTGACGGTGCCTCACCAAGCAGCAAGAGCACACCAAGCCCCACCAAGCCCTTTGCACCCCCCCTGCCCACGCACCGGAGGCTGCTCGTCGATCCCGACAGTGGGAAATGCTACTACATGGAGCCGCCGCGGCAGCCCCAGCTGAAAACTCTCTATGACCCCGAGACGGGGCAGTACCTGGAGGTGCTCATCCCACCGGTGGCATCGCATGCCAGCCTCTACCAGGCTCCTTTCAACCCCCTGGTCATGGCCCCAGGGGTCTACGCTCCATCCTACGTGCCCTACAGTGGCTTCCCAGGGCTCCCGGCACCCCCGCCGCCTGCCACCCCCTCCCCAGCACACCCCGACCTGCCAGCTGCTGAAAACACTGGCTTCTCCGGGACCTTCAGCCCCGCTCCCAAGGGTGAGGGGCCACCTGCTGCCGGGGGTCCTGACTGCGGATACCTGGAGAGCCTGTACTACATCCCCACGGGGATGCGGGCCAGCCCCAGCCTGAGCCCTGGCCAGCCCCCTGCCCTCACCAGCCCTGCTGGGCCCGAGAAGGGACCGCTGCTCCGGATGTGACAGTCCTCGGCCAGGGACAGACCCCCGTGGCATGTCCGTTCCCAAGCAGCTGGGCTTTAACCCCAAAGTCAACATCACCTCCAGTGTGGGAGAGACTGCCTGCCCGTGGCTGAGTTGGCGAAGCGCTGAGGGGTAACGGGCACTGGCTGGATCTCACCGGCTCCTCATGGGAACAGGGAGAAAAAGGATATTTTGCAATGTGAGCACCTGGCAGCCCTGGGGGGGCTTGAAGTCATGGGCCCCGGCCAGCAAAGGGACCAGATGCGTGGCCCCCGCTTTCCCCCATACTGCCAGTCCTGTCCTGAGGATGACCCGGGCTGGTTGGCACAGGGGGACAATGGCCTGGCCAACGCCAGCCCCCCGCAGCCACGGCTGCGGCACAGACTCCCTAAAATAGTAATAAAAATGCTGAGACAGAATTAAATCCTGCATATTGATCCCGTGTTTGTGTAGTCTGTAAAGGGGGGGTGAGAGGGGCTCCTGCGGCCCCATCAGGAGACCTGAGGCACTTGGACTCTTCAGTCTGTCTGTCTGTCCTGGAGTGCCCACTGGATGAATCCCTGGTCCTGGAGCAGGAGGGGACTCTGTGGTCAGTGGTGATCCCTCAACCCCAGTCTTTGAACCCCAAACCCCAGCCCTGAACACCAGTCCTGAGCCTGCAGCCCTTGAACCCCAAACCCCAGCCCTGAACCCCAAACCACTGCCCCAGCCCAGGAGGGTCCGCACCATCCCAGGGAGGATTTGGGTCAAGGAGGAGGGGTCAGGCGTTACAGGACTGAATTACACCAAAAACCTCCCAGAGAGGGGACAGTGGGTTGGAGACACCCCATGCACACACATACGCCCTGCCCTGACACCCCGGGGATGGACAGGGCCACGTCAGCCGGATGCAGGTGCGTCGGTCGCGCATCAGTGCCTGCTTGCTGGCCCCGGGGGGGTTTATAGCCGCCCTGTGCCTCTGCCCCGGCACTTTCGGCATCGTGGCAGGATGCAGCCGGCGCTGGCAGTGTGGCTGGCCCTGAGCCTACTGGCAGGGATGGGGGCCAAGGAGATGTGTGGGCGCCCCGCCGCCACCCCAGCCCGCTCCATGCCTGCACCCCAGCTCAGCCCTGAGGAGCGGCTCTCGCCCCACATGCCTGAATCCCTGCGCTGTGACGCCTGCCACGCCATCGCCTTCCAGGTGGGGACTGGGGAGATGGCACCCCGAAACCAGGGGTGAGAGCCCTCATGGGGATGCTCTGGCCTGGGAAGATGCTCCTGGCTCCCCTGGGGCACCCTGCTCACGGCTATCCCCCGCTGGCACCCCAAAAAAGCCCTTTGGGGCCAGTGAGCCCCCTTGCAGCTACTCATGGACCCACCACCCCGTGCAAAAGTGCTTCAGCTGCTGGGGCTGCAAGGAAAGGGGTGCGGACCCCATCCCCACTTGGGAGCAGGGTCATGGGGAGGCTGCCACCCTCACTAGCTGGTTTCTGCCTTTTTTCACCTGAGATTGAGGAGCAGCTGCGCAAGGCAGAGGGGAAGGTGGGCAGGAAGGCGCTGAGCGAGCCCGACTACGTGGAGGTGCTGGAAAGGAGCTGCTCGCAGAGCTGGGAGAGGTGAGCAGGGTGTCCCCAGGGAGGGGGTTGTCCTCAGGGACCAGGGTGTCCCCAACCCCTGCCTCTCCCCGCAGCTATGGGGTGCAGGAGCTGGATGGGGAGAAGCGGCTGGCGGGGCCAGGGCTGCCAAGGCAGGAGCCCATGAGCGTGATGGTGATGGGGGGACCCTGGCCGGGCAGGTAAGTCAGGGAAGTCGGCAATGGTGGGGGCTGGTGCTGGGCACTGTCCCCTTGCCACCATGGCAGGGGGATGTGGTGTGACCCTCTCCGGCTCCTTGCAGGCTGTCCAAGATGTGCCACAGCTATGTGGGCGAGCAGGGAGAGGCGCAGATCTACGGGGCGCACCGGCAGGGCCCAGCCGCCCTGCGGGAGCTGCTCTGCCACAGGGAGAAGGGGGCCTGCGCCGGCGGCAAGGCTCAGGGACCAGCTCCACCCAAGGCGATGCAGAACGAGCTGTAGCCCCAGCGCGGTTAATGCTTAATGCCCCGGCGACCTTCGGAGCCGACTTCGTCCCCAGCGAGAGCCAACACACGCCGGGAGGTGGGCATCTTCCCGGTGTCGCCCATCACCGGTGTCCCGACTGTGCCTTGACGCCCAGCCCAGGCGTGCCGGGATGACGCCGGTGGCAGCTGGTGCCCTACGCCACTGGACCCCCTGTGAGCTGGGAATTACTCTGTAACCCGCCGGCTCTAATGTTTTACCAACACCGTGCTCACGGCGGGAGCGCCCCAGCCCCGCCGGCGGTGCCAGCCCTAATTAAAGGAGTTAATAGCTGATCTGTCCCCAAGGCAGTGCTCCCCGGTTTCACAACCAGCAGCCAATGGCTGCCTTCCAGCCTGCCGCCCCGCGCCACAGCCCGGGTGGTGACTAAAGTCCTTCCCACAGACATAAAACCCCCTGTGCGGTGACATCACCGCCAGGGCCGCGTCGCTGGAAGATGGGGACCCGCTCGGGAGACCTGGCTCAGCCCCAGGTGAATGCAGCCTCCGTCCCCATCCCTGTCTCCATCCCCTCCTCAGCTGTATCCCAGGGCAGTGGGGAGGGAAGTGGGTGGCCGGGGGTACCGACCCCAAATGATGGCCAGCTCAGGGCCATAATGCCCAGCCAGGGCTGGCAAAGGATGGGATGAGCGTGAGGGCTGCGGTGAAGCCCAGGACCAAGGGGACATGCTGGGATGCTGTGGTCGGGACTGGCTGTGCCTTCCTTCCTGGCACTTGCGGGGTGGTCCGGGCACCCCAGGGTCAGTGGTGACTGCCCCCCCCCCTTCCCTGGGGACAAACCATTGCGTAGGGACAGAGGGTTTCAGAGCCCAGACCCCTCTCAGGGGGCAGAGATGGTGCCGGGTGGGGCTGACCAGCCATGCATGCCGAGCCGTGGCCCTCGCGTCCCTGGGGCAGAGCCCATCCCTGTTCGCATGGGACACCCGGGACAACACTGACCCAGCTCCTGCCTCACCCCTGCTGCCAGAATGGGAACACAGCTCTTGCCCCCACCGGCCCCACGCATCCCCCTGGGAAGAAGCTTCCTGCGGTGGGCAGGGTGAGTACTGCGGCACCCCCTCACAGCACATACCCCAAATCCTTCTGTAACGCACCATCAGATGGAGACCAGCAAGCCAGGACCCCTCCCCATGCCTGAAGGTGCAGGGGGTCCCATGGTCTGTGCCACCCATGGGGACAGTGCAGGGTGTCCGCCCCGGTCCCCAGCCCCCTGGGGCGAGCCAGGGCTGAGCTGTGCCCTCTGCACGCCAGGACCCCGGGGCAGGCACCGGGCCCCCCCGGCCGGAGGTGGACATGCTCTATAGGATCGAGGACGTGCCCCCCTGGTACCTCTGCATCCTGCTTGGCTTCCAGGTATGGCCTGGAAGGGGGGTACCCTCCACTGGCAGAGCCTGAGCCCCCGCTCCCCATGGTGTGGGGTGCCCCACAGCACCCCAGCCCACTGAGCCCCCCTCTCACCCCCCAGCACTACCTGACCTGCTTCAGTGGCACAATCGCCGTCCCCTTCTTGCTGGCTGAGAGCCTGTGCGTGGGCAAGGACCAGCTCACTGTCAGCTACCTCATCGGCACCATCTTCACCTGTGTTGGCATCACCACCCTCATCCAGACCACTGTGGGCATCAGGTAGAGCTGCAGCCCCAGTGGAGACCCCCCCCACCCGTCCCCAGGCTGTGGGCGCAGACATCCCCTCTCATCCCCGCCCAGGCTGCCCCTCTTCCAGGCAAGCGCGCTGGCCTTCCTCGTCCCCGCCAAGTCCATCCTGGCCCTGGAGAAGTGGCGATGCCCGCCTGAAGGTGAGGGCAGAGGGGGTGCAGGGGGGTTGTCCAGCTGCTCCCCCCCACCCCAGGGACCACCTCACCCCCCTCCATCCCCAGAGCAGATCTACGGCAACTGGGTGCTGCCACTCAACACCTCCCACATCTGGCAGCCCCGCATGCGAGAGGTATGCCCCATCGCCACCCCCGGGGGACCCCAAAATACCTGGTGGGGTGCTGACCCCCTCTCTCCCCCCCTCCATGCTCTGCAGATCCAGGGGGCCATCGTGGTGTCCAGCCTGGTGGAGGCGGCCATCGGGCTGCTGGGGCTCCCCGGGGCGCTGCTCAGCTACATCGGGCCGCTGACCGTCACGCCCACCATCTCCCTCATCGGGCTCTCCGTCTTCCAGGCGGCTGGCGAGCGGGCTGGCTCCCACTGGGGCATTGCCGCACTGTACGGCACAGGGAGAGGGGTGGGGGGAGAAGGGGGTAGGGGTGTCCCCCCTGGAGCCGGAAGCATGCCAGGGGCATGAGGGACGTCGTTTCTCTCCCCCCAGGACCATCTTCCTGATCATCCTGTTTGCCCAGTACCTGCGGCACATTACCGTCTGCCTGCCTGGCTACCGGTGGGGCAGTGGCTTCATCCTGCTCCGTGTCCAGATCTTCAAGATGTTCCCGGTAGGGACTGGCTGAGAGCCAACAGGTCCTGGAGGGTCCCAGAAAAACCCCCTTTTTCCACACATTGTTTTGCAAGTGATGGGGGATGCGTCCCCGGTCTCTGCCCCCGCAGATCATCCTGGCCATCATGGTGGTGTGGCTGCTCTGCTATGTGCTGACGTGTACCGGTGTCTTCCCCAGCCAGCCCGAGGCGTATGGCTATAAGGCCAGGACGGATGCCCGGGGGGAGATCCTGTCTGTGGCACCCTGGTTTCGGTTCCCCTACCCCTGTGAGTGCCAGGCAGCCCTGCAGCATGCGAGACCCCCCCCAACACCCTTTTGCCCCAGGGGATGCCAGGACCTGGCACAGCATCCTGGGGAGCACCTGGTGGGGGGGCAAAGTGGCACCAGTGAGAACCAGGGGGGCCAAGTACCGGGGTGCCCCCCACCCTGATGCCCTGCTCTGCCCCCCGGGCAGGCCAGTGGGGTCTGCCCACAGTGACCTCAGCGGCCGTGCTGGGCATGTTCAGTGCCACGCTGGCGGGCATCATCGAGTCCATTGGGGACTACTACTCCTGCGCCCGGCTGGCAGGAGCCCCCGCTCCCCCCGTGCATGCCATTAACAGGTACGGCCACTGGCCTTGCCAGTACCCTGCCCATGCTGTGGCATCCCTGGGCACCGGGCAGGAGGGCAGTGGCTGCCCCTGACATGCTGCGGGAGAGCATGGGGGGGACCAGCCCCTTTGTGTTGCTCCCCAGGGGTATTTTCACCGAAGGCATCTCCTGCATCATCGCGGGGCTGCTGGGAACTGGCAACGGCTCCACCTCCTCCAGCCCCAACATCGGTGTCCTGGGCATCACAAAGGTACCAGGGCTGGGGAGGGGTCCCGACTCAGTCAGGGGGATGGGTGCCATCACCCGCTGCCGGTCTCTCTGTGCAGGTGGGGAGCAGGAGGGTGATACAGTACGGGGCTGGCATCATGCTCGTGTTGGGGACCATTGGCAAGTTCACGGCGCTGTTCGCCTCCCTGCCCGACCCCATCCTCGGCGGGATGTTCTGCACCTTATTCGGTAACCTCGGCACATCAAACCCGGGGTGCCATTATCATCAGCCCCAGGCTGTTTCCCCAGGGATTCAGGGGCTGGCGAGCCTGAGGGATGCAGGGCAGGCTTTGAGAGTTTGGGTCAAACCACAGCTGGGTGTGAAAGCCCTTTGCTGCCTTTGTGGGCAGCCCACCCCAATGCCTGGCTCTCAGCCAGCAGCGCAGGCATCCCTGTCCACTCACAACCCGGCCGCCATCTCTGCTGGCAGGCATGATCACGGCCGTCGGCCTCTCCAACCTGCAGTTTGTCGACATGAACTCCTCCCGCAACCTCTTCGTGCTGGGCTTCGCCATGTTTTTTGGGCTGGCACTGCCAAACTACCTGGATTCCCACCCCAAGGCCATTAACACAGGTACCTGCCCACCATGACAAGCCCCAGTTTTGGCTGTTTAAGAAGGGAGGAGGGCAGTTCTCCTGGACATTTGCCCAGCCTGGATAAGCAACGATTAATTAGGCAAATCCGGCTTATCACAGCATGTCCCGGCTCAGTCCCTGCGCTCTCGCAGGTGTCCCCGAGCTGGACCAGATACTGACGGTGCTGCTAACGACGGAGATGTTTGTCGGGGGGACCATTGCCTTCGTCCTGGACAACACCATCCCAGGTAATTAAAGCACATGGAGCCAGAAGGAGGAAGCAGGGGGGGTTGGAGGCAGATTCACTTCAGTTTAGAGCTGCAAGAGAGGATCGGAGGGTGAGGGGGGGCTGATGCTGGTCATCCCAGCTGCGGTCAGGCAGGGGCCAGGGTCTCAGTCGACACGGTGCCTGCTGCCGCAGGGACACAGGAGGAGCGAGGGCTGGTGCAGTGGAAGGCGGGCGCACACTCGGACAGCACGGCGAGAGCCAGCCTGAGGAGCTACGACTTCCCCTTCGGGATGAGCGCAGTGAGGAGGAGCCGGTGGCTGAAGCACGTGCCCATCTGCCCGGTGTTCACGGGGTTTAGGGCCCGGGCAAGGGGCAGCACCACAGCGGTGGCAGCTGCAGATGTGCAAGATAATGCAGACGGGCTCTCCGTGTGCACAAAGGTCTGAGCACGGGGAGGGCTCACACCCTGGCGCCAGAGAAGCCGAGCTGAGCTCCCACAGGTGCTGTCAGAGTTCGTTAGCACCCGCCAAGTCCAAAGGCAAGGCTTCTGGTGCTTGTCTCAAACACAGGGCTAGGGAAACTCAAAGGTGCCTTTCAGGAACATCTCGAGCTCCTGGGGTACCTGCCTGGGCGCCACCCCCCGTGTCATTGCTCCACCTGAAGCTTTAGCTGGGTGAGACTTGTTCAGCACTTGCTGAAGCTCTTTAGCCACCATCGGAGCCAGCTAGAGCCCCTGGAGCCACAAACCCAGGGCCACGAATTTTCATGCTGTGCCCTCAGCTTCAGCAGGACTACTCAGTGGCTGAAGCAGGCTCTGTGGGGGGTACAGTATCCAGACCAGCATTAGGATGCCTATTTTAAGATCATACATTAAAACAAAAATAAAATTCAAGCCCACTTGGCCTACCAGTGTCTTCTGTGTGTCCTGCGCCGCTCCCTCATCCCTTCTGCATTTTGAAGGCTCTAGCAGCTTTCCATACTCCCTCCTGGGCTGCACTACATGGAGACATGCTAGATTTCGTCCAGCCCTAGCAACTGCGTGCTCGGTGGGCTTCTGCCCGAATCCTGGTGCAGTGGGAGAGGTGATTCAGCACAAGCCCTTGGCAAACCTGTCATGCTGTGGAGGGCACTGGACAGCCGGCTCCATCTCGGCTGCTCCGGTGAAGCGCTGCCTCATGCAGCCGGGTGATTTTCAGCAGCAGGCATGGAAGGCAGCCGATGGCCTCATTGCAACGTCCAACAGAGTCAAGCCCATTTCTGGGCTTGAGTTTAGCACCAAAATCCAAAGTTGAAGCCAGCATTGCATGACCCTGCCACAGCCTGTCCACACTAGCATGGTGGCATGGCCACGCACTCATTCCCCAGCCCAAGCAGGAAGAGCAGAAGTGAGAAAACCCGTGGGTTGAGAGGAGGACAGTTTAATAAGTGAAGAGAGGGAGGGAAAAAAACCCACCAAAAAACCCCAAGTGATGCAAATGCAATCACCCACCACTTCCCACAAACACAGCCATGTCCAGCCAGGCTCTGAGCAGCAGCAGAACCCCCCCTCTTCTGCTGTTCCAGTTTTGTTGTCAAGCGTGATGTTGCATGGTGTGCAATACACTTTTGGTCAGCTGTGTCCCCTCCCAGCTTCTTGCCCACCCCCAGCCTACTCACTGGGGCCGGAGCAAGAGAAAGACAAAGCCCCGATGCTGGGCAAGTTCAGCAACAGTGAAAACACCGGTCACAAACCCCAAATGCAGCAGGGCAGGGGCTGCGATGGAGAACGGCAGCTCCATCCTAGCAGAGACCATGTTATATATAGTTGGCTGGGATATGGCAGGGAAAAAACAAAGCAAAGCAACCAAACCGTGGCAAGGCTGGCTGTTTCACAAGCAGCTGGCTCCTAGCAGCAGCATTCAGTTGCTAATCACTGAAACCCCGGGAGGAAGCTCACCGACAAGCAACTGCTGCCAGGGGTTCTCTGGTGAAACTCCCACTCCAGCTAAAAATAAGCCAGGGCATGGTAGCGTGTTATTTCCTGACCTTCTGTCTTTAGGTGCTCAAGTCTAAACTATTTCCAAGTCAGTGGAAACGCCAGAGTAATTTTGCTGCTCCTAGGAAGGCCAGCAGATCTGAGAAGGTTAGGAGGGGGGAAGGTAACACTCAGTAAGGAGCGTAGGATAATTGTGATTAGCATTTTGCAGAGCAACAGCACAATGAGTTGGTCTGACTGAATTCCTCTGAGGGGGGTTCTTCCACCTGGACCAAGACTGATGCAGTGATGCGGTTACGCTGTGGGCTAACACCTGCATAAAGGCTTCATCTCACTCTTTCCGTTCTGCAGTACTGCATAATTTCTGGAATGTTTCCATCTGGTTTACCCAGAGCTTAAAAAAAAAAAAAAAAAAAAATTGTAACAGTGAGGCTGGACAAAGTTATGAAGCAAGAGTGGATCAGACTTGTACCTGAGGACTGCTGGAGGCCATTACCGCAGCAACCAAGCAACTCGCCCACACCCTCCTGCAGCTCTCTCAGGTTTATGGGACGGAGAGCACCCCTGCTCCAACAGCCACCGTGCCAAAGCCCCCGACAGCATGCGCCAGGCAGCGGGCTTTATATAGTGCCATCAGCTGTTAACTAGGACTGCCCGTGCTGCCAGCAGCAGCAGAGCTGAACTGGGATTAGCAGCGGTGAGAACGAAGGAAAATATGCCCAGGCAAGCACATAAAGCGGGAGGAAAGAAATAAAAGAGTAATCAGAGTCCAACCTCAGATGAGTATGTTGGGCTATCGTACTACAAAGAGCCTTACAGGCACCATATCCATAATGTCACCCCTTTCCTCTGCATGTTGCCAAATGCGTTTCTATGTGAGATGCATATTCATGAGACAGCCACCACATCAGTTCTACTATTATTTATTTTTTTAAATATTTTTGAAAAAATATAATTTTTTTACAATATTTTCAACTTAAACACTATTCACACTGAACACGTATGGCAGCTTAACCTACCCGAATATGAAGTTTAAGAAGCCAAAACTGTTCTAGCTTTATTAAAAGAAAAAAAAAAGTTGTTGTGCTGTAGACTATTGTGTAGTGATGATTAAACAAAGCAAGGGAAAAGCACCACTCAAATCACTAATGCTAGGGTTTTCTTGGTTAAATCCAGCTAGAATAAAGTTGTATGCTAAAAGTTACATAGGCAGTGCTATGTAGGTATCTGGGTTCTTGGAAAAAATTGTGATGAAACTCGCATCTCCTTTAACATAATCAGGAAGTGAAACGTTTCTAACATGATAACACACTGCAAAGTACAGGGAATTTCTTCCTTCCAATTGCTTGGATGTTAGTTCAGTAGCTGAGATCTAAGACTCTGTACAGGTCTGTAAAATTTCTGGTAAAGCTCATGCTGCTTAAAAGAAGCATGAAGTTTTTCAAGGGGAAAAATTAGCATTAGTAACAATACTGATATTTCAAAGGAAAGTTAGCTAATTTGCATAACAATCAGATCTCCTAGCTTTCACTTTTAAGTTAAGGCATTATCAGGTGCAAACTAGCACCAGTTAACACATCTTTAGTTAAAAACAGACCATTGTAGCAAATTCCAGGTCCTATTTAAAAAGACAGAGTCTGCAGAAGGTTTTATAAGCGTGGTACTTTGTCTCAACTTGACTGGTGCTTCTTACCTCACTGCCTCCTTTGCAGAGAGCCAGGGCCCAATTGTGTTTCCATTAAGCTTTTGACAGATTTACTTAATAACAGTCTCAGCACTTTTATTGAGCATGCAAGACTAACAAAACTTTGGCAATGCATAAGTGTAACACAGTGACAAGAAGAGAGAGCTTTTACAATTAAATCTTCTAATACTGGCTTCACAGTGTGGAAATTGTGCTACATCCACCGAGAGAGGGCCCAGTCTACTCAAATATTTAAGTACTTCACCCCAGGAACAAACTCCTTTGCGTTTGGATTCAGATTACTCTTGACCTGAGGAAGGGAAAAACAGAAGTCTAGTTGAATCATTATTTTCATCTTACATTTTCAAGCTGAATACAATTCTAGGCAGACAGCAATAGAACAGTTTATGGATTTAAAGTAACAGTCAGGCATATAATAGGGTTTTTGCATATACTGAAAGTCTCTATAATCACTAGAAAAGCCCACTCCTCCGTGCTAGTGCCTGAATTATCCATCCTTCCTTAGCACCACCTGGAAGTTTCAGTCAGATGAGGGCTCAGGGAATAAGAAACAAGAAAACCACAGGCATGCACCAAATACAGCAACTTCACTTAATGCTGAAATAGCTTCTTCTGAAGTTGAGCTGTTAAAACGCGCCATGAGGTTTTTAGATGTTGCTTATTTAAGCAAGAGGAGACTTTCTGCAGGAACTTAAGCCACTTCTGGGTATTTAATGTATATGAGCTTTGTATTGATTTTTTAAATATCTATGTCTGTGACTACCCTGTCCTCCCACTTGGCAAGCCGCTGCTCTACAATGTCCTGCACTTACAGGTGGGCAGCCAGCGTCTCCAAAATGAGCTCTTTATCACAAAGAAGTGGAGGATTAGGCTTTTGTGTTCTTAATCGAGTCTAAAACTGCTGCCTGTAGCTACTTAAGCTTGGAAAAGTAGGGGTTTGCATCTGAATTTCACAGCAGTTATGTGACACGACGATGTGTTTTTTGTACTCTGTATCAGTAACTTTGTATTTTCTTAGGGAAAATACGTACACACTGCCATTTCCTTTTAGTTAAGCTCTGGACAGAAGTCATGCAGCAAGGAACAGGGAAATAATCATAGTTTAGCTGCTTTCCTCTTCCTTAGGATTTCTACAAAGAGATCTGCTATGGTTTGCATGATCCAAGCCAGACCTGAGAACATGGCTCGTACCTACCCAACACATAAGTGTTGACAGATGCTGAATTAAACTCTTGCAGTCCTGTCACCGAATGGCACTTCACAGGGTCAGCATGATTCGCTCGCTGCCTTTCTTTCATAACATACTATGCATACCCAAAGCCATTTGAATTTATGCCATGGGCTAGGAAAGGCACCATGTGGTTATAAAGAAAACCACTGTATAGGTCACATCACTTGAGGAAACATCCCTTGCTCAACCGTTCCACATTTCTCCCTCCACCATAGCCGGGCATGGTTTAAGAGTCTCTGGCCTACATGTAAAGGATTTTCTCTTGCCATCATCAGCAACAAAAACCAGCCTTGGACAAAGAGAGATGTCAAGCTTTAGAAATATGATGAGAAACTGAATTTACCACCAGATCCTCCAGTGATGAGCTGTCACTGATAACAAGGTCATTGAACTGGTCCTGGATTTGATCCATTGTTTGTGGGAGATCACGGGCTGGAATAAACCATTCATGCTCCTCTTCTTCTTCCAGCATCTCCTGGAAACAGCGTTCAATAAATTCTTCTTCCCACAACTCCTCTTCGATCTAAACAATGAGAAGAAACTGCTTCATCAACAAACTTACTGAGAGCTTGTGTCTTCATTCCAAGGTTTGTGCACCTAGTTGACCTTTCTAGCTAGGCAACAGGACTTCTAGCAGAACACCACGCCTGTACTGTAGGAGGGCAATCAGCTTTGATTTTTTAATGTAGAAAAGTGCTTTGTCCCAGAACTTGGGCTGCAGTTAAAAGGGAATGGCAGGAGAACCCCCCAGCCCTAGCTGTTTTGTTTGCAGCTTGTTACAAGCTCAAGGAGAAGGAAAACATTAGTTCCAAGTGAACATTTCAGTTGTACCAACTAGTCTCGACTGAACTCACTGCAAGTATGAGGAAGGGAACCAGGGACAACACATGCAGCCAGACACACTCCCTGGAAAGTGTCCTGCAAGATTCTTGGGAAAAAAATAACCACTGCCTGTCACTTGGAACAAGCAGCATCTCCTCGGCTGTAGATTATGTGTTCACCCAATGTAGTTCTTCTAAGGAACTCCACATGATCTTAGCAGTTGTTAAGAACGCTGATCTGCTGTACTATAAGCAGGACAAATCAACTGATGCAGAACTGACATGCGTTGCAAAGATTAAAGGAAAGTTTTGCTTGGTTGTTCAGTAAACAAGCTTTGGAGGGAGTTCATCCTGACAAATTTTTCATGTCCTGCATTGCAGTACTTAAGAGTGGAAAGCAGGGAAATAGAAGCTGGTGTGAATGACTTGCCAGACATAAGGGAGGGGAAAAATGATTCAGGACAGATTTAAAAGTTCATTCAATGGAAGCTCAAACAAGTTTTCCTATCTATCCTTCACTCTGAAATCAAACACATACTCAGACCTAAAGTGGAAACTCAGTTACATACCACAAATACCAAATCAAAAAAGTTCACGCCAGCGTTCAGGATTCCTGTAAAATCTAGGTCCCTTGTGCTTGGGGCAAACACACTCACCAGCGCATCTGGTGCTCAAGATGCACAGCTCTGGGGAGCAGGGACTCATCACCATATGCTCTAAGCCACTGTTCAGACAATTCAAACCCCGCACGAAACACTGACTTAGTGATTTCCCCAGTAAAGCACTCCAGCAAAGATGGTGGTCTCCAATCAATCCTTCTTGTGAGGCACTGTCTCTGTCCTGCATGTGGGTGAAAGGCAGCCGTGGGCACGCAGCCACAAGCTAGTATTACAGCAAGGGTTGCCCGGCTCCAGGTTTTTTGTTACATGGTTGTACACCTACAGGTGCCTCCAATGGCAGCTCCAGAAGGACTAAATAATGTTTAATTCCCCAAATGTCTTGAAATTAATATTGTCTGTTTGTATTTTCCAGCCATATTTTAACTCATTCAGTTTCCCACAGAGATGTGCCTGCAGTGGCAAGTGACCAGGCTGCCCCATGGTGTTTGCCTGCCTGAATAAGACCATTCTCCTCTCCTGCTCCCATCTTTCCTCTTCTCTGAACATGGAGCACACACCTGACAAATAGCTCATTCACAGCACAACTCTCAGCTCCTTCCCCAAGAACTACACATCCCATATGCTAACTACAGTACAGTCCCCAGGAGGAAAACCCCACCAAACAGGAAACAACACTGAGACCATCCTGGAGTATGCACAAGAGAATTTAGATTTTGCGAGCTACCTGAATTTCAGATTAGCTTTGTGCCTGGCTGGCACCCTAAAGAGAGAGCAGCAGACACATCCTGTTTCAGAAGCTCAGACTTCAGCACAGCCATACTGTGCTGGAGTGCAGAGAAAGCAGCTACTTGAGTACAAAGATCAAGTTTTGATTAAGAAAGGGATGGTGGAAAGAAGTAGGCTGTTCCTAGCTTCCACAGGAGAGAAAACTCTGTCCAGATGCAAGGTGAAAGATGAAGTTAAGGCTGCCTTCCAACCAGATTGCAAAGGCCAGCTGTAAGACACTTAAGTATTACGCAACAAACAGGACTGTCACCCAACAGCTATGTCCACCAACTCCCTTAGGAACAACAGCCCTGTTGACAAGGCAGGTATGCACCTGGACGTATCCAGTTCAGAACTACAACAGCCGGCATGTTTGCACACATAAAACCTCTGCACCTCAGCAGCGTAGCAAGATCTGTCCCTTCCAAAGTGCCACATAAAGTCTGTCAACTATTCTCCCTCTCACAGAAGCAGGTAATTAATGGATGCATTAGAACATGCCACACTTCCCGTATTTTCCATCAAGATTACAGAAAATAGTTATTTATTGCCAGAGAAACGGAGATCTGTCTGTTCCCCCCATTAGTCTAGCAAGCCTATCTACCTACCCTATCTCTAAAGGATTCCCAGTCTTGTACCCTGGTTGCTAAGCCACAGAACCTCTCCCTTCAACTAGAAAATGGTAAAGCACATCACAAGACATTTATAGAGCAAAACGACTTGCCTGCCTGTTAAATTCCTCTTCGTTCTCCATCCACATGTACTCCGCAAAGGGATTGTCATCTTCATGAGAATGACCATTTATAATCACATCTTCACTGATGATGCTTGGGCTAGTACTGCTGCGACTTGGATCTTTCATGGCTGCGTCTTTGATTCGAAGTCTGCAATTAAGAAATGCAGTAATTAAAGACGTGTGCTCATCACCCTGCTTCTGCATAAGCCCAGCCCAAGGGAAGGCTGCACCTGTACCTGAATGCTCCAGGCAACCTTACCATGACTGTAGCAGAGGAGCTCTGCTAATCGCAGCAAGCAAAAGAGTATCAGAAATGACGTTTCCATTGTATGCAGATTCGAGTGACAAATCAATTTCCCAAATTAAACCTCACCAAAACAGCAAATGCCAAGCACCAAGGCCAATGAAAAGTGACAGAAAAAAACAGAAAGCATGTGTACTTGCCAGTAGGAAAGTATTTAAGGCAACATTCAAGAAACAAAAGGAAAATTTGTTTTCCAAAATACTTCTAAAGCTCCCACCTGAGTTTCAACAAACTTCCCTGGAAATGAACTGCTCAGTGTCCATACTGTTTCAGAGGGGGTGGGCAACACTTCAGGGGAATTTTCAAGCATACCCATGGTAGGTGAAACTTCACTATCGCTTTTAGCCTACCCAAATTCAGTTACAGGATGTTCTATGTGATCGCATGAACCAGCTTTCATGGCCATTTCACCGCTGTGAAACCTTGCAAGCGAGGCAGAAACCATTATGCACCGATTCCTCACAGAGCCAAGTCAGCACAAGAGTTCTTACAGCTACTTCATTAGCAAAAGCCCACTGACTGGGAAGCTTCAGGTAAAGACAACATCATAAGGCACTGGAAGACAGTATGTGCTTGCCTCTCATCCCACTTCATTAATATGGATTGAGTCACGCCTGGAGAGCAGTCAACATTTCCGCACGTCCACGATATGTGATATCGCAATGTCCTGAACTCAAGGAATGAAGGTACAGTTAGCAAGCATGTTTTGCTCCACCTAACCACAATCAAAAGCAAGACAAAACCTGAATTTGGTCCGAATCCTTGTCATAAGAATGGTATTGCAGCCTTTCTGTCAGGCTCATAAGCCTGTGTGAAGCTTGTAACTCATGAGTTCAGAGACCCAAGTCTGCTCAGAGCCTAGGTTCTAATTGAAAATCTTATTTGTGTTGTAGAGTAAATGAGACAATGCTGCTGTTTTTCCTATACCATGCTCAAGTACAGATATCAATAATGGAAAAGCTGAGTATTTTTAGATACTAATACTGGCATTGTTAATTTTTTTTAACAGTATACAAAGCTGTGAGGCAATGAGCTCAAAAAAACCCCATCAAACTTGAATGTTTTTCTAGTGCTAAAAATCTGCAATGAAACGAGGCAGCAATGAGTGAAAATATTTTTTATTCTCAAATCAACATTTTAGCTCATTGTCTGCGTATCAAAAAATGACTTATTCAGAGAAGAGGGTATCAAAACATAGCTTCTGTTGTTATTAAGAGTACAAGGGCTTATCATGTAGCAGCTCATATTTTCTCTTTATATTTCAGTTGGTCCTATTATCTATGGAATTAATGCAAGTTTTGGTTCAAAATGTATTCTTGGTAATACCAGGTCAAAGGCTTGTCGCATCCAAACAATCAATTAAGAAAAGCACAAAGAAAAAGGAACTTGCCTGGTTTGCTCTATTCAAGGTTTTTAAATCAAAGGCAAACCCACGTACGGAAGTCACTTTAGCTCCCTAGGACGTACAACAAATGAGACCAGAACCTGGGTATTCTAGCAAGAGAAAACAGGTTCTTTTTGATGTTCTTTCAAAACAAACTTGCAAAGGATTACTGGCAGTATTTAACATAAAACAGGAAAACACCCCAATTCAAGCTTGAAATTGCTTTAAGCAACTTCAGCTGTTCACAAGCTAACAAACGGGATGGACTGAAAGAAAGACCTGAGACTCTAATGTCTTCTCTCTTTTTTTTTTTTAACTGGCAAGTGTTTTCACCTTTTCTTTTGTGGAGTGAATCTTGATATTAATATTCCACTGGGCTTTCTGCACACCAACAATTTACACTACAGGTGAGTAACTGCGTTAGCAGTGCAAGATACTCAGGCCAAATTCCAAGCAACTTCTGTACAAAGACAACTGCACCCAGACAAGTCCATAAAGATAAAAATAGTTAACCCCCCCCCCCCCACTTGTTTGTGTAAAAGCCTGAAAGGTTAGTTTGTTGAATCATGGACTAGTTTTCCAACTTCTTAAGTGTTCCCATAGAACACAAGCTACTCACTTTAGGAGGGAGGGAAGAGAAGTTCAGTGTTTCACATTTGGACTGAAACAACTCCTTCCATTACTACCCAAAGACGATGTGGATGATTCTCTTCAAGAAAGATCCAAGGCTCAACCTGAATATCTGAAGTTTATCTGATGAAGCCCTAAGTCCGCTAATGTTTTCCCACAGGAAACACTTATCCTGCATGAACAGTTAGGAAGCCCCAGGCCAGTCCCTTACTCACAGCACTCTGTGTAATTTGATTTTCTGCAACTTGTAATAAAATATACTGTATAGGGAGCTTTCCATTTCACTGTTTCAAGATACAAACCAGTTGGCTTTCTGTGCTCATTTGTGAGGACAAGATTAGTCTCGTTTCACTGGTATTAGATACAGGCTTTTCAGTCGATGAGCTACAGGCAATTCTGAGGAGAGCCAAATGCCACTTTAGTCTTGCAAAAAGGCACTATCTAAGAAGGCTGCTGCAGAAAACAAGCCACAGTGACAGGCTACACTACCATCGTGAATAAAAATAATACATTTTCCATCTGGGAGTAGGTGGAAAGCAGAGGATCACAAAGCTTCTTACACTAGAACAGGAAATAGAACATTAGTAGTGCTAAGGAACAGAAAATATGGAGAATTCTACCATAGTGATATAATTGGAGATCCAGCCCCAAATTATTCCAGGATTTTGGCAGGGGGTGGGGGCAATACAGGAAGAACAGTGTAAGTGCATATGGAAAAACAGGAAAAAACAGGATTTTTATTTTAGGAATGAAGTCGGAAATTAAAAATCCTGTAACAACAGGGTTTTCAGTTGTCTCAAAGTGTTTTCTGTATGAAGTGTGGAACTTGTTACTCCAGAACATTAAGGTCCATTAATTTACCCGTTTCTCTGAATTTTTGCTGCATTTAAAGCAATGAAGAGCCCTAGACCAACCATCATTAAAATTCAAAGCTTTGTGCTGGAAGATTTTGCATTTAAACCCCAATCATGAAAGAAGATTATCTACTGCCTACTTCAGAAGATAAGGTCAACAGGCCTAATTCCATATAGCAAAACCCAGGTCCTTACCCTTGATAACAAAAAATAGAGGGGAAAAAATTAAGATATTTGCTTCAAGCACCCAAAAGCAACACAGAACAGCAAGGAGCACACTGGTATTTTAGCATAAGCTGAAGTTTAAGCAAAGCTGTTTTAGTGCAGCAGGGAGTGCTTTGAGCTTCTGCAGAAGATGGTGATATTTGTTTATTAACTAGTGATTACTCTTGTGAGTCAGGAGTGCTGGCCAAGTTTCTTGTTATCAAATTAGATTAGTAAGTGGCAGTTATCAAGTAAACTGATTATACTCCATATAATAAATAGAATTCTCAATCAAATTAATATGAGATGCCAATGCTATCTGATAGAAACACTTCAAAGCATTGCACTGGAGTTTACTTGAAAACAGCCGACTCATTTACACAGCATGCCAGCACCGAGACTTAAAAAAGTTGGTTGTGAAGAGCAGAGCCCTCGCAGAGATGAGCAGCTCTGGCCGGGAGCCAGGCAGGCCCGTCGGCTACGAAACCTCTCGGAGGGGGTAGGGGATGCTCCCCAAGACACCCCTTCTCGGTGCTGATGTTTTCACTAACAGCGAGCGCCGACGCCCGCGGAGCCGCTTCGCTTCAGCGGGAACCGGGCGAACTTGCCGGGCCGCGCGGGTGAGCTCAGCTCCGCCGCTCGTTCTTCGCCGATACCATCTCGGTTACGGAGGCGGAGCGGGCTCTACCCCTCCGGGGGCGGCCGCATACTCGCCTTAGCGATACACACCCTGGAATCGCAGACCCCCACCTCCCGGCGCGGGTGGCTCCACTCCCGGCCCCCCCCCCGCCCCATCCGATGCGGGGCCCAACGGGCCGGCGCGGTCCTCTGGGCGCTGCGCCTCCGCGGCCGGGAGCCGCGGCCAGGAGCCAGGGCCGCTGCCGCCCCCCCGCCCGCTTTGTTCGCCCGCAAGGGCCGCCCCCAAGGGCCGCCCCCGCGGCGGG
>VYZW01012772.1:10514-21341 GCA_013401315.1 Balaeniceps rex
AAAAAAATGCAGAGGGGTTGTTGGGGGGGGAATCTTAAACATAAAATAGAATTTAGTATTGGCTTAACACCAGAGGGCAGTGTTTTACAATAATTCCTGCATTGTCTTACTGTGATTGGATGACAGTTTTTTTACTTAGTTCTATTTTAAAAAAGGGAGGGGGTCATGACCTGTCGTGAGGATTTTTCTCTAAATGCACTTTTTAATGTTTAGTAAAGTCTTCAATTCTGTGGATTATAATAAAACTTCTGGTAAATGGAATTATGTGTTTGAAGTTTTAAAAAAATACATGGTTGGGTTTATGTGTCGGATTCTAATGCTCATATGGAACATATCTTGCTGAGAAGGTACTAATTGTGACGACAAGGCATCCTGTCGATAGGCTTCTGCAGCTAAGCTGCAGCTATCCCCTCATCAGCATAGAGAAAATACTGTACGGTTTTGGTAGTAGGTTTTGGGTTTTTTTGTGTGTGGAGGATTGTTGTTGTTGGTTTTAAAGAGAAGACATTGCTGTATCTATTCTTCATGTGCTTACTTAGGTAGCAGAGGTTGGGGCATTCTGTGGGTCCCTGTAGTAGTCAGGTGCTGCGAAGGTTCAACACAGTAGCATTGATGCATTGAGCTGCTATACCAGTTCTTTTGTACTTCAAACTTTTATTTTATATATATTTTGGATATATTTACTCTTTGGAGTGAGAAGCTAATCTTATGCTTACTGCATTTTGCTTTCGCTACCACCATTTAAATTTTTTTTTCCACTGATGAAAGTATATTTTATTTGTGTTTAAACATTTTCTTTGTTAAATGAGAAAATATTCCTAGATTTTCATTTTCGTTTTCTGGAGTTCTTATGTTGCTCTGACATCATCAAACCAGTAATTAATTTTCAGGCTTATGCTTTTGCAGGTGAAGTAAAAGAGAATTTGTAGCTCTCTGAAATATCTCTGCTTTGAGGCATGTCAGTATTGCAACTAATAGTGGTAGTACTTAGTATTAATCTAGAAGCAAAATCATTCAATTTTTTATTTTCCAATGCTTTTGCCTCCCACTGAGTATTTAAATGATTTAAGATGTCTGTTGGGTTCAATTGTACTGTCTTAATAAGTATTTTTTATGTTTGTAAGCAACATGAGCATTTATTCTTCGTTAGTATAGCTTTCAATTTTACATACACCAAAAGGGACAGCATTTTTTAACTGGATGTTGTAAACTGTGCCAGGATTGATTCTTGCATTCACTTAGTTTATACATAGAATATATTAGGTTAGCTGGAATTGTTAATTTTCCCTTGGGGAGAAGCAAATGCTCAAGGCACTGATTGATAAATCAATAAATCTTTAGTGAGTTTGGTAAATAAGCTGTCAAGGGTGTATGTCATTTTTCCTCTAGAGAACAAATTTTAGTCAGAATGAATGTGTTTGTTTCCTTGCATTGTTTTCTCCTTCAAAATAGTAAGACACAAAGCTGCATTTAAATAAGTCCATAGAATTGCAAGGATTTATTAAACAGCAGAAAAGATCAAGCTTTTTCTTGATATCTTAACAAAGAATTCAGTTGTTTGCATATTTGCATTTCAACCCCTAACCTCTCCTGAGGACAAATAGATGTCTGACTATTAAGCCTAAAGGCACAGAGCTGGAAATCTGTATTAATCCTCTGAATGCTGACTAGTTTTCCTCAACATTCCCAGCATGTGTGAAGAATGTGTTCTTAGCCAGAAGGCAAACTGGCATCTAAAGCAAAGCAAGAATTTTGAAAAATAGTTGTGTTATGTATAAATTTATTTTGCCCTTAGTGTTTTATTATTGCATATTTGTTTCATTATTTTAGATTCTGCTCTCTTTAAAATAACTTACTTGAGCTTTTCACTCTTGTGAGCAAAGTGTTGGTCACTAGAAATGGAAATGTGAACTTTGTTATTTTCAGTTTCTTCTATTCTGGACTGTGGGAAAAACAGGAGGAAATTACATAAAAGACATAGCAGTTAGGAATTTTGCAAATTACAGCTTAGCCTTTAATGTCAGAATTTGTTAACGAACTGTAAGACTGCTTACATGAGTTCACTGGATATTATAGTAGCTGTTCTATAACGCAGAATTTTCAACCCAAGACTTCTGCAATGTGAAGTTGTTGCATTCATGAAATTTTATGTCACCTTTTTTGGAATTAAAATTTATTGTTGCTAAATTTTTCAGAGAGAACTACAGACAACTCCATTTAGTTGACTTTTCAGCTATGTTAATACCTAAGGATGGAAATTCAAATTCCATTTTTTGTAAATTTTTTGTTTGTTTGTTTTACAGTAGAGATCCAGACTTACATTTGTACCATAATAGTCCAGCTAGAGGTTTCTGTAGTCGAGACAGATGAAGGTCCACTGAAGTCTGCTAGAGGCCTGCGTATTTGGCTACAATTGCTGTGTACATCGTCATCTAGTTTGGTAACCTCAGAGCTCCCACTAACATAATCTACCACGTATGACAGTGGAAGTAGCAGACTTTCAAAGTAATTATTACCCATAGTTCAGATTGTGGCCAATATAAAGAATTAGTGGAAACATTTGTTCCCCCTGATACTGAGTCAGAATAATTTCAGTTGGAAGGGACCTCGGGAAGTCAGCTAGTCCAGTTTCTGAATCAGAGCAGGTTTGGTTAGATCAGCGACTTGTCTAGTTCTGTCTCCAAGGATGGAGATACATGTTTGTACTCTTGTATTATCCTACCACTTCCTAACTGTAACAGTAAGGCTCAGTGGCATTGCATGTAAAATGAGGCAAGAAGTGGACAGAACCATTCCCTTAATATGTGTGATGGTGATATGCTTGCCATAGTGTACCAGCTAGCCAGATGCTCCTTCCTTTTCACAGCAACATTTCTTTTTATGAAACAGTATTTTGAAGTTATATATAACCTCTTGGAGCCTGTCAGTATCAGGTTTTATAAAGCCAATGTGATGGGGTTTTTTTTCAGAATCAGTTCTATGAAATGACAAGATCATTTGAAGCTTATCTTAGTATTTGTATTTTATGCTGCTGACTGGCAACATTTTAAAGTAGAGTCTACCTGGGAAGAAAAAAATTTCTGTTCAGACCTCTTTTGCCTAGCCAAAAGAATCTGTTGCCTGTTATTTTATTTTTATTTTTAAAAATAAAAGTTTAATAACATAGTACTGGCAAAATGCTTCAAAATACATGATGTTACATCTAATAACGTGCAAAGCAGCCTGTCCTTTAAGGAGAGATAGAAAGCTAATGTAGGTGTTAAATGGATAATTTCAAAGTTTTCATCTCAAAATGGTGTATGATGCAAAACCTTAAGCTTTAAGTTTCTTTGTTTTTCCAAATGAATATTTCAAGATATAAGGTGATTGTATATTTTTTCTGTATTTTTCAAAATAAAGAAAAATGCTGACCACAAATGTGGTATGTTCTGTCATCCCTTTTGCTTATCGGTGAGAAGATCCAACATAGACTGTGAATGAATTGTACGACAAAGCAGTGTTAGGGAGAAGTTTCAAATTAAAGCTTGAAAGTCAGAATAAGCATTATAATAAATTTGTGTAAATAGAATTTATGCCATTATAAAATGTAATATAGTAGTGGCTGTTACTGTAATTTCAAGTCACTGTTTATATCCAGCGTGGTGGTGTTGATCTCTGATCTTGTGATCCACAGAATTTGTAGATGTGCTCAGAGTCTTGCATACCTGTAGGGACTTTGCCCTAACAACATGAAATTTCACTTTTGAGAGAGAGGGGAATCAATAGTCTAATGTTGTCTCAGTTGCTTTATGTGTTCTTATAGCTTATTTGGGAGCAGTATTGCAGATTTGGACATCGTTGGCTCAAATCTTACAAATTGCATGAGAAAGAATGCAGTATGCAATCGTGCAGTTAAGATTTGTTCATAAAGAAAATGCCACCAGATTTTTATAATAGCTTGTCTTAGTTTAAACAAAATCTTTGAAGCGTGTTACAGACAACTGTGCAAATACTTCATTTTTTCTTTCTTATTTTCAAATAAGTTTTGGGGTTTTGTAATTACATGAGTGTTTTTAATGAAGAGGAGAGGGAGAGGTGTTACAAGAGGTTGAATATAGGAAGAAGAATTGAACTATTAGACTACTTTAAGATGTAGCTTGTGTTTGGAAAGAGTTTTAGAACCCAAGCTGTCTTCTTAGAAATAGCATGCATGTTGGAATGTTAGATTTATCCCATAAGACTCAGAATTTAAGTCAGTAAAAACCAGAAATAATTACTGAAACAGTAGAATTAGTATGAACACAGTAATATATGCGAAGAAACATGAAATTGTTAAATACTCTGCTGGGATGAAAAGGGGAAGATAGACAGTAATCATCAATCTAGATGACCACTGGATGGCATCTTTGTTCCATGGAGTGACTTCTGAAAACTCACTCGAGGATTTAAAAGTTGACTTTTGTAGGAAATTGTTTGGCAAGAACATCAGCCTTTTTTATACATAAACATGTGTGTGTTTCAGTATCCAAACCAAAGCTCTTTTTTGTGATGAAGTTCCTCAAGGTCAAAAAGGATATATTGATAGAGTTTTTCCCATTAGACTGAAAAAATTGTAGTCCCAACTGTGATTAAAACTTTTCATATCTATCTTCCATGTAACATTAAAAAAAAAAAAAGGTGTACTCACAGATAGTAGATTGCCAGTGTAAGATGGAAGGAAATGATTCTGTCCAGGAGTTACAGTGATGGTCTTTATAATTGCTATTGCATTGATTTTGATAATTTCATTGGAATCCTGGTTTGTGCCTAAATTAATTGTCTGGTTTTATTTCAGACAATATTTGTTTATAATGTGGTCACAGATCTGTACTCTAAATAAAAACTGGAATAGCTAAAATCCTAAGAAGAAGGAAGGTAAAAGATTGATTGTACTTTCTTCAGCTATTAGGTAAAAGTAGAGATAAGTATAAACTTCTCTTAAAAATTGTGTTCTTGAAGTCAAGAGCACTGTCTTAATTTTTGTATGGATGATTGCTTGAAAGAGATGAAAGTACCTCAGTCCTGGCAACCTGATCTGGAAATACGGTATTGAGACTGTATTACTTACTGCTAGCCAGATTGTATGTAACTGTGCGATAAATGCTTGCTGAAGCAAGTGAGATCATGGGGGCTGTATATAGAGAAAGCATACGAGTATCCTGCTCAGTTACTGTTTTATCAAGATCCTTTGAGTCCTTGTGCTCAGGTCCCCTCAGCAGACAGTGGTACCCGGGCACTGCCACAGGGCAGCAGTGCTGCCTTCGCACCCACAGAGATGTGAGGGTCCACTGGGAATCGTTTATGTTTTGTAGTTTGGTTGGTTTTAGCTTTATTTTGAAATTCTGGGCTCAAGTCTGTTTTCCAGTAGCTTCCACTGTCTTACATAGTTTTGAGTTTGTGTTACAATAACTACCTTTATATGAATTTGCTTTTGCCATGGTTTAAAAAGGCCTGCTGGATTTAGGCCTTGTGAGTCCTGGGTAGGTTGCCTTGAGTGATGCTCATTCTATTTCAAGCATTGAGGTTTTTAACCCCCCAAAATCTTAGGTTTTCCACTTTTTCAGTTTTAGTTGCTGTTTTTCATTTGTAGTTAGTATCTTTTGAACACGTCACTGAATATTTGAGTCACTGTTAGTTGTTATGTGGCCAAGCATGTTTATCAGCTGTGATATTTGGGGGCAGTTTCACAACTGGTTGGACAAGGCCGAAGAGTAGTTTGGTCATCTATGCACTGAATGCATGGGAGCCCAGTTTCTTCATGGTGGCTCTTGTGACCCTCCTATGAGTATCAAATACATACCATGTGAAATGTTAAAATGAAAATCCTTTAGATTCAGCACGAAAACCATCAAGGCAAGAGATCAATTTTGTGACACTATCCTCAGGAATTTCATTCTAAGAGAAGAAATCAAGTGCTTAGCACTTGTGGAAAATAGTAAAAGCTCATTTGTGTAGCATTTTTCTGACAGTCATCGTAAAATTTTCCATTTTCTGCCTCAAGTGTTCAGCACACTTCTCCAGGTTTATACAAACAAAAATCCCTTCTTAACTTCTTGCTGCCAAAGAAAACAAACCCGATATATAACAAACCATAGCATTCTTCCACCAAAATTGGCTGCTCTAGTGCAGATATCAAGGAGTGTTTGGGAGGACAGGGAGGACCTAGATCGTGGATTTCTAGATTTCTCTCCTTTTGTTCTCAGATCTTACTAGTAGCTTTTGGTTTTTACTGTAGGCGTTAAACTTGTTACAAGTGACAGAAAGTATTCTAGGGTGCATAGGACGACATCTATGCAATCATTTTTTTAAATTAAGCTTGTAAATTAAGCTTTTATTTGTTTGCTTTATGCAGTAGTAGGAGTCTGGACTTGGATGTATGTGGATCTTTTCCATTCTCAAAGGTTGTGTAATCGCTCCTAGAATATGCTGAAATACAGTGTTCATGTCAGTAATAGCTCCTAAACAGAATGTGCTAAATACAGATGGTTGTTTCCACAGTTATGAGTCACACCTCATAGAGGTAGGAGGTAAAAGATGCTTGGGAGATACAGGTATGGAAGCTCAAATTTCTTAGTCAAGCTGTTAGGAAGGGTATTGCAGGGCAAACAGTGGCCTGGGAAGTGCTGCTATCATCTTCTCAAATGCAGCTCATTTTTCTAAAACTAGTTGACATGTTCAGCTGATTTTTGTATGTTGCCAGGGAAAATACCAGTGCATATTCAAACCACACTTGGAACCCAAACTTACCTATGAACTCATCATGGTCAAAGAATCTTTCCTGACTATTGCTGAAAATGCTTTGGTGCCTATTTTGATAGGAACTTGTGAAACAGTGCAGGATTCCAAATTCATGTTTTTGCTTTTAATGTCTGTGGGGTTTTTTATTTATTTTATCGTTTTACTCCTAGTTTTCAGCATAAAGAGAATAGCCAAATGCTCTGTCTTTAGTGGTGATCGTTGCCTTTAGCTTCCTGACCATCCTGGTTTCATTGATATCACTGACTCTCGGATGAAGAAAAGACACCTCTGTCACACCTTCTGTTACAGACAAATTGTCCTGCTTCTAAATTTTTCCTAATGTGATCAGAGAAATATTTAGTCATTTCTAAATCTAGAATATATTCTATGAAAATGGAGACCCTAGTGGTTGTACCTCAAGTTGGCCCAGCCACCAGGCATGTTGCGTGATGATTACTTTTGGGGAAGCAGATAATATATAAAATTAATATATCACATGCAGAATTATTTTTATTTGTGGGTTGGTTTTTTTTTTTTCATTGTAGAGATGATGATGACATCAATGATGTTGCCTCTATGGCTGGCGTTAATCTTAATGAAGAAAGTGCCCGAATTATGGCTACCAACTCTGACTTGGTTGGAACCCAGATACAGTCCTGTAAAGATGAACCCTTTCTTGCTGCTATACCTCTACATAAACGCATACTTGAAATGGGTGAGAAACATGTCCTTTCCTTTTGATAGTGTGTCCTTTGGAGTTACGCGATTCTGAGTAACACAATATGCTTAGCACTTAAGATTGTTTTTTAAGCATTTTATTACATAATCTTGTATTACTAAACTTTCAAGGTTTTTGTGATAAAAGTAACTTAGTTATCTCAAGTTGGAAAAAAATAGTATACTGGTACTTTTATACTTTATGCTTTCCCCATGTTTTTTATATCCAAGGATCTCAAAGTTCTTTGCAAACATTAATTATTTCTCACAATCCTCCTTCATGTTTTACACATGAGAAGATTGAAACAGAGAGGTAAAGTAAGTAGTACAGGTCACAGAGGATACCTGTGAATAACATTTAACAGAATGTTGAAGCTATCTGTCAAGATTTTCTTTCTCTGTACAAACCAGTTATTCAGTTCTTAACACCTGCATCTTTTTAAGTTCATCATGATTTTCTTATAGCTTTTTTTCAAAAAGGTGTATTTATTTATCCTTGTCAAAAAGGTGTATTTATTTATTTATTCTGCCATTTGAAAAAAGAAGTTAAAAACTTTAGTAGAAAATGTAACTATTCAAAATTAGTGATGTTTTAAGGTTAGTAAGTACGCTCAGAATGTATTTTATATGACATACTTCATTAATATACTATATATGTTCTAGTACCTAAATGTATCTTTTTCAATATGATTTTGGTAATATTTTCAGAGCCATCAGTGTCTTAAGATACTAAGCTCAAATTGTTTAGGGGCATAAATCATATATTTCTTTCAGAACTATGTTTATGTCACTAGTTAAATTTGTAAAATTTTTAGGGATCTAGTTCTCATAATTTTAAAGATAAGACCAAAATCTTGTTACAAATCAGTAGTTAGGTTTTTAAGTCATGCGGTTACTTCTGAAATGTTACTTTTGTTTATGTTCATTGAATTAATGCAAGCGTTTTTATATTGCAGTTGCAGGCAAAGTTCTTCATTGACTTATTGTCAGGCTTCACTCTTGTATTTTAATTAATGCCCTTTTAAGTTCTCATTCAGAGAAATGAATTATTTTGGATGCTACAGTTATCATGTTGCGATGATGTGGTGATGACATTGTGTGATGCAGTCTGGGAAAGCATATTTGCAACGTTTTGTGAGATGGCTTACCACCACCTGAGATAGGAAGTCAGCAAGGTTTTAATGAAATTTGTTTGAGAAGCTGTTGTGAGGGATGTTCACATAATAGGTTATACAGGTGTAAGAAAACAGAAAGGAAACAGGCATAAAACTGTTAAAATCAGTAATGAATTTGCCATATAAGCCTTAATGAACTGTCTGGGTATAACAATTGCTGCACAACATGAAGCTGTAATTACAAGTGCAGGACTTACAGGAATCTGTACATACTTTAAGAGCCACAGAACCCATCACACTATTCATCACTGCCTTTTGGAGTTTACTCCTCTGAGGAACAAATCCCTATGGCTGTTTTTGAAGCTTTATTGGCTTTGATAATTGAAATGAAACTTTCAAAGCTTTTAAAAGCAGCTGCAGGGATTTACTTCTCAAAAGCAGTGAATGCAGAAGAGTGGCCACTCCTAGTGATCTCCTGCAGCCACTTTTAGAGCTTTATTTTGGCTTTACATGAAGCCTTTTATAGTTTTGAAAGTGGCTGTGGGGTTCACTAGTGGCTACTATCTGGGATCTATGGCTCTTGAGGAGAGAATTCCTTCAGCTGATTTTGAAGTTTTAGAAGCTTGGTTTTCACTGTGTGTGGCCAGATTTGTTGTTTGCATAGGACCACACACAAATTTAGTAGTTTGTGCTACTGGGCACTTAAAATAACGACATTGTAAGTTCACGACAAAACTCAGTCTTGCCATATGTTGCTGTGCCTAGACACACCAGGACTAAGCAAAGGAGGCTGTGACCTTCTCAAGCACATTAGGAAAAAGACACTATGTTATGTGAGTCCTCATTCTTCTGTTTTTGTTATGCCTGTTGACAAATGAGGTAAAATAGATTGTTGCTTCTTAATTTTACCTGAGTATGACTTAAACAGACCGTATTTTCTACCTTCAAATCTATCCATATTTAATGATCACTTTAGTTTTAGGGCACGTATTTAATGTTTTAGTAAAAGAGAGATTTGTGGTGTGTACAGTATTAGGAAACTGCTCTTCTCTCCTTTCTCAGAAGCTAGATCTTTCAAGTTTTCTGTAATATTAATCTCCTTCTCTCTTTTCTGAGCAAGAGCTCTGTCAAGCAACTCAGTAGTGTTCCCCAAAGGCTGTTTCAGAGATTGTGCTTCCATTCACCAGAGTCAGAATATAAACTGCTAAAGTGAGAGCAGATGCTATTCAGTCTTTGGCAGTAACCACCAGCCAAATGCCTCAAAGTTATAGTGAAAGAGGTTTCTTAATATACTATACGTTCTTATCTCTGCTGTAACTTGGCAGTGTTATCATCCAAAGTTTATTTTAAATCTAAATGACTAATATTATTATTGATCCTTTTAAATGGAAGAAGTAACTGAAAGGTAATTCATGCAAAGATATTCTTCCACTTCCCACATGCTTCCTTATCCAATTTTGTATCTACTCATCTTTGGCTGGTAATCATTGACATTTGTTCATGTAGGAAGACAGGGCTGTGACTGTTTCAAATTCTTCTTTGATGCAAAATCAAGAGTGGGTATTTCTTAGCTGATAATGTATTTCTTTTGCTATTCCATTCAGGATCATAAAACTTTAAACCCTGATCTTTCTATGTGACAGCACAATGAAACATNNATATGCAAAGAGTTGTAAGGCTTTTGTTTCTCTTGGGGAAGTTGAGATGCAGAGGTTGATGTTCTTCATGCATGTGCATGCTGGTGTGCATACAAACTCTTAAAACTTCCTAGGTCTTTAACTTTATTAGTAAAATGGGTAGTATTTCTTTAAAGGGCAAGATAAGCTGATTAGACTGTCACAAATAAATAATGCTGAAAAATCGTAGCTTTTTCCTGTGGTTTTATGGGAAANCGTAGCTTTTTGCTGTAGATTTATGTGAAAGAAACAAGAACAATAACCTTAATAATTTGTAATTGTTTCACTTTTATTCATTCATAAGCTATTTCTTGGTGGGTAAGAATGCTGTATTAGTTAGGTTTTTAGAAGCTAGTTTTTGACATTCTGAGTTTCCACTGTTTAGCAAAAGGGACAACACTTTAATGAATAAAACAATATGACTTAGCAGGTTGTTTTAAGTGTGACAGTTTTCTCTGGTTTATAACCATCTTGTGAAAATAGAAACTCCTTGACTCAGGAATTACTTTATTACAGCATTGTTTCTGAGATCAGATAAGAATTAGGCTGCACTGTATGCACAC
>VYZW01012774.1:1360-14308 GCA_013401315.1 Balaeniceps rex
TAAATGAGAAGAAGAAACTTGTAGAAGAGTACAGTTCTCTCACGAAACACACTGTATGATGTTGCTAAGACCTATCTTTGCAATGTGTGCTGTTTCCTCATATCTTTCCTCTTCACATAAAGAACTGTCAATATGCATGTTCAATACATAAGTAGAAACTATGAACTAATTAATTGTTGAACAAGAGGAATTAATTATGTTCTTATTTAGAAAGGAGTGGGGTGTTTGATTCCTGAAGACAAAAATTGCTGCAAATCAATGCAAAGTTAAAAATTATTTTCCTTTAAATGCATTAGCAGTGAACATCAGTGCAGGCTTTGTAGAGAAAGGATGTTTTTGATACAACCAATACGCATCTGTGCAATTCAGCAAGTACAAAAAGCAGCTAAGTGACTCCTGGTTTTACTAGTCAGAACAGCAGAAGTAGGATTTACAAACAAACTGGGAATATCATTGGGATTTTGAATACCTAATTTCTTTTAGCTTCTTTTTAAATCCCAGCTTTATGATATATGCTACATAAAATGATATGCTTTCTTTATGTTGGAAAAAATGAGAAAATTAATGATTGTAGGAAAAAAGTATTCAATGTAGAGTAATACTCCTGGGAAAAGCTGTATTTTCCTCTGAGTTGGAGTGTATTGTGTACAATGTATTTAATTGTATTTAAAAAATTCAATACAATAAAGTTATTTCCAGTGTGGGGTTTTTTCATTACTAGTCCCAGTTCTTTCTCAGCTAACACCAAGCTGCAAGCCCTCACTTTCCTTGGGAAAATGGTATAGAGTTTTAGTCAGTTGTTTCCACCAAGATTTCTCTGGCAGTACGAACAAATTATTGTTGCTTCTTCACATCTTTGATCTTAAGAGTTTATATTCCTCTGGACTAACCCACCTGAAAAAATGAAAGACCCAGATTTCTGAATTCACGTGGTAATAACATTTAGCTCATATATATGGCTCTTTATCTAAGGTTATCAAGTTGTTTTAGAGCAGATGTCATTATCATTATTCATATTGGGTGGGGAATCAGAAGCAAGATCTATTTGGCCTCAGATCACTCAACAGAAGCGTGAAACACAAACGTTTTGTGCATGTCAGTCCGGTGCTTTTCCTAGGATGTCACTGTGCTGCTTTTAATTTATGGAGTACACTATTTGGTGTCTCTAAGAAAAGGATGAGGAAGGGAAGACGTCACTAAACTTCTGCTCAGTTACACCTGGTGACAACAGGGGCATGAGAGAATTTTTATTGGAATTACTGAAAATCATGCAAACATATTCCACCTGTAACTGTAAATTAAGACCTGGAACTAGCCCTATGGAAAAAAACAAACATATCTTTAGGAATGGTTGACCACCACCTTTTCCAAAGCAAGAAATAAGGGACATCATATGAAACTATCAGGTGACATATTCAAAGCAAACAAAAGGAAGCCACTCCCATGCAAAGGGAATTGAGCTGTGGAACTACTTGCCTCAGGGTTTTACTGAAGCTAAAAATTTACATGGGGTCCAATGCCAATAAAATTATGCCAATAAAAATTATGGAAGATAAATCCATCAAAATACATGGAAACCATGTTCGTATCATTTTCAGCAACTCCAGCAAAATGTATTTGAAAATAATTTCAACATAAAGTCTATTGCTGGGCAGTGGAAAGAACATCATGAGACCAAAGCTCTGTGAAGATTAGCCCCTTTGGCTTCGTTTCCATGCTCTGCAAGACCTGCTGGTGCAAGTCTGATCTTGGTGCTGATTATAGGGCTTGCTGATCTCTTGTCTTAGTGAAAGAGCAGGGAACATCAGCTAATTCACATGGAAAACAAAGAACTTTTTGAGGCAATTTCCGAGACTAGTACCTTTTTCTTGGAAGTTAAATGTTTTGCTTTACTGGCTATGCAGATTTCTGTATCTCTTGGGCACCTGGGTATGGACAGAGCTCTTTTCTTGGACCAGGAGTAAACAAGACCAGTGAATGCTGCAGAACCAAATGATTGTCTACTTCATCTGAAGAGAGAGAGCAAAACAAAATCCTTAAACCCAGGTGGAGCCAGAATTATCGCCATTTATTCAAGGAATGGAAAATACGGCAAGTGTTATTTGTTTGCAGCTGTTTCCCTTGTGCATCATGTCACAAGAGACCTAGAAATGCTCTACAAAGAAAATTATTTCTCCTTACGTCTCTGTGGCCTGGGCCTTAAGGGTGGGATTCATTTTCTCCTTTTGAGAATTATTAGGGTCAATAAGCCTGATAAGCTTACTTGGCCAAAATATCGTATTTGGACTCTTTACCAAAACAAGTTCTGCAGGACGTACCTCAGTACATATACATCCCTTTCCCTTCAGCTGAGTCTTCTGCAATTGTCTGCCACTTCTCTGATGAGACTTTAACTCCTTCAAGTAAATGTTCACTTGCTAACTGAGAGCCTGCAGAGCTTGTGCTCCATGGAAGAGGCAGATGACGGCTCACTCTGGGAAAGCGAGTGAGTCACTGATAGCAGCAGCACAGTGCCTTGATGAAGCGAGCAACAAGCTGGCTATGTGGGGACTGCATATACCCTTCCAATGAAGGAAAAAACTTCCTCACTTGGTCCAGCAAAAGGCCTTTAGAAAAGATTACTCAAAGGACTTTTGACCTATCTTCTTGTCACAGGCAACAAAACACCTTCATGTAGGGCAATTTCCATCAAATTAATTATTGGCAATTAAAAAGCTTTTAATTACTGATTCTGGCATTGAAAAGGCAAACAAGTAAGTGCTTAGGGCAGTGCTAGACCTGGTCCCACACAGGTTGCCCATAGCCACCAGTAACACCTGCCAGTGGTGCCTGGTGCACTCGTAAATGGACGTTCTGTCCCTCCTGCCTGTGTGTTAACCTGGAAGCCTTACCACTAGACAAACTTTAAGGAAAGGTCTCAGGTTTATACTGAGGAAGCATGTGGTTAAGTACTTGATGTAAATGTTGGAAACAAAATTACAAAGAATTTGACATTTCTGCATTATTTTAGCTACCTTAAGTCTGCATGGCATCACATCCCCAACACTGCTTCAGGATTTCCAGTGGGGTAGCAGTCTTCGGCCTGCTCTAGCAAGCAGTCCTCAGAGAGCTACTCTGGAGACCTGGCTGCTTTCTCTGGTTGTAGGTCTTAATGCTCGCTAACCCAGTAGCAGAGTGAAATGAATTCTCAAAATAAATCATGGCTGCTATAGTGTTGCTTTTTCAGTTTCTAAATTTAGAATTAGAAAATACAGTCCATTTCTACCATTCCTGCTGTTCTGCTCAGAGAAGCTGGTGCACACAAGCCTTGTGAGCCAGCAAAAATGCAAAATGAACAGTTGCCAGTTCTGTTTCCACAGTTCCTCAAGCAGCCTGTTTCTGGCCAGTGCTTTCTCTCTAACGCAAGTGTGTGGAGAGAGGCAGAAGAAATCTCTCACTACGTTTTATCTGCTACACCAGATTCCTTCTGATGCAAAGAGGATTAACTTAAATCATGTATTTTAAGAAATGGTTTTTAAAACCCTGTCCCCAGCACTAATATCTTGTTACTTTGGCCTCTCTGAAACGTAAAAAGAAAACATTTTTAAAATAGGAGCATGCAGGCTAAGGGATGTCTCCCCTTGGATTCTGGTGTGTTTCATGTTTCTTCCATGGCATTTATCACTTTCCTGGGTTGGTGGCATGTCCTTCATCTTACAAATCAGCTTCCAGCCTCCAAGAGCATCAAGCTGGGGGGGAGCAAGGCTCAGATTATCATTTACTCTCTCAGTTGTGCAGTGAAAATACTGGATCAGCCCACTTGGATCCAGACTCAGCCTAGAGCCTGGGAGCTTGGTGTCTCCCTCGCTGTGCCTCAAGGGAGCCTTCCCTGTGGGAGAGATGGGGCCTGGGCATCTGCAATGGCTCAAGCTCTGGCCTTTAACCTCCAGCTTCAACACCTGCTATAGACAATGCCGCAGCACCCATTGCAGCAAGGCATAGGTTGCTATAGCAAACCACTACAGGTAGCAGTCACGACCCCAGTCTTTTAAGACCATGAGATGCCAGTCTTCTTCTACTTACAAAATTCAACAGTAAGTAAGCTTATCTGTTCCTCTTGGTACATTGTACCAAACAGGGTATTTTGAGTCACCAGGGAAAATGTTTCCAGAGAAAGAATACATGCATTGTCACGTACCAGTTTATCCCTATAAAAGCCTCTGCGGTGACTGTGTGGGAATGGGAGAAGGGTGATTATCACTTGAGATAAAACCAATGTCTCCCTGAATACCTCATTACTCTCCTAAAATTATCAGGCCTACTCTGGCAAAGATTTTCTTCCTTCTTACATTTTAAATGGTAGTAGGTACAGTTTCCTGCATTTTTGAAAGAGATTTTTAGTACAGGGTTTTTAGGGTGAAAATGGAAACTAAGTATGCTTGATGAGAAAAGGAGGGGGGGGAAAAAACAAAACCCATAAATTAGATTTTACGATGAAGAGGAAGAAATAAAAGAACTGTCACTACTTCCTAGGTGCTCCTGAAATAGCACTGCTAGTCTTTCTGCAAACTTTGCTGGAAAGGTTGCCAAATATCTTTGAAGGTGTCTATTTAATCTTTTAAAGGTATTTTAAAGGTATTTCCGTTGAACTTTTCTAATTTGATATAAACAGATGAAAATGGAAGTATCAGCCAGCATTTTTCAGTGAAAAAAATTTCATCTAGTTTGAGATATTTTTGTAAGGAGAATAAAAAGGCTGATAGTTGGAAGAAAACAAATTTTTACCTTTCTCTGTCACAAATGTTGAATTCTGTCTCTGCAATGAACACATTTGTTTTTACTGCTTATTTAATCTTTGCTCCACCAGCAGAAGAAGAGAGGGCTTCTGAAACAATCTTTCTTATGGTAAAAGGATTAAAAGTACTTATCTTGATTATGTTTTATGAACATTTTAAAAATCCCTTTTCGCTGGAAGCAGGCTCAGATTATACATGCAAGTTACAAATTTAGCAAAGAACTGATGCTGTTTTGGGAAGAAGTATCTGCTCGACACTTTCAAGATGATATTGCCAACAAACATAAAAGATATTAAAGGCAGTGCTGTTTTGAACTAAATATACTTACTAACATCCAGAAAATTCACTTTGTTTTTCTTTTATTAAGGTAGGCATGGTTCTTCCTGATATGGTCTCTAGATGGCAAACTTTCACAAAAAATGGGTTCAGTGCTGTCTTCTGACGGCAGCCGGTGCGGGGTTCCCCGGCACAGCCTGGTCGGGACCTTTGATTCCTGCAAGCTCTGAAATACGGTGTCAGACAGATGCGTCACTCGGGCAGCAATAGCTGGTATCTCAACATGTGAAATATATTGGCTATTTACAGCCATTATGTACAGTGTCGCAAGGATGAGTCCCTAAAATACAACAAATTTTATGCATATATATACACGCACACGTGTGTGTGTGTATGTGTGCATGCACATGTCTATATACGTATATAAATATGAAAGCTTCAGAGTTGTGCAGAGCTTCAAAGTTGTTTAAATGATCTAACCCTTTCAAAAATCTTCATTATGTACTCTAAAATGCCAAAATTAAAGTCAGAGCATCTGTCAATAATGACTTCTCACACTATGTTTCTGTAATGCCATCTGTTTAACCCACACAAATCATAATTTACCTTGATAGGAATCAAAGACATGAGTCTTCCAAAATGTAGATCTCTTATTACAAATGAGATCCATCTGCTTCTGTCCTGAGGATTCTCCGTTAGAGAAGGCACTGTGTGTATCTCCCCATGTGCCTCAGCACTTCCTCATTGTCTGAATAATCTGGTTATCTTCTGGGGTGCAATATTTAAGGCTAAGTATTCTTTGCATGAATGAGACTCCGACTGCTAAGTGTAATTATATGATATGACCTAATGGTCACAATAAAGAGGAGTTCAGGGAGAAATGAAAAACATTTCAAAGTGTTCATCTAGCCATCATGCAGTGTCTCACTCTTTATATTCTTGGAAAAGAAGAAGAAACCTATTTACACCATTATTTTTTCTCTGTAGTGCCTTGAAGTAAGATACATTACGTTCAGTAGAATAAAATATTATTCTAGGTCTACAAGTCCTTGAACCCATTTCATTTACTTCTGTGCTTCACTTCGTTTCGTTATGCACTATTCCCATACATAAAATAAAGGTCTATTTTTGGGATTTCCTGATTTGAGATTTGAGAATTCCCAGGGTATAACTATTTGAAATTTTCTGTGGTGTAATGAATGTTTGAGAGAGCTGGGAATGCTCCCTGACTTCTGCTGTAATCACATATTTAGAAATCAATTCTATTGTGTTGCTAGCTGTGTTAAGTTTTTATTGTTATCTTCAGGAATGCAGAGATGCTATGGAGTCAGGAAGATCTGTATTTTAATTCTGGCTGTCATTCCTTCAGCTAGGTTGATTGCCTTTTCTATTTCACCTCTACAATTGAATGAATATTTAGCTAAACTACAAGCTGAAGATCAGAACAAAGAAAAAGGGAGCTAATTTCCATAGTTGTGTGCCATTGTACACAGTTTACGCATCAGCATTGGATTGCTTCGTATGATTAAAACTGGATATGAAATTAGTATGTGAAAGGAGTATGTCTCCAAACATGTCCAGATCCAGATAAGCAAAGACTCTAGCTTGTTGAGGATATTGGCTCGATATCTTGAGTTTTTTAGGTTGAGATAACAAGCTTTCTGAGATAAGTGGATTAGTATTTGCACCACGCTCAGCTATATAAAAGTCCAGCTTTCTGTGAGGGCCATTTTACAGCAGTTTAACTGGCTGGGGAAATTTAAGGCTCACACCTTTGTGAAAGAATGAGCTTACCAGGCTAACAGCCTATTCTGATGTCTATATCAGATGCTATAGAGAACAGATTCAAGTGACTCCGACCTATTGAACCTATTGCAGAGCACAGATTTGACATCTTCCTGAAACAGGATAACTCCCTTGGTAAAGGAATCACACATCATTATCTGTAATTCAACCAATCCTAGATTTTGAAGGATGACAGACAGATTTCCTTCATGGTTGGTTGTTGTTGAACAAAACGTTACAATTTGTATTTAAAAAGGTACTCAGCCTGGGCTGAAGAATTGATGTGATGGAGAATCCAGTACAGTAACCCTATGATCAATAGCTTTCACAACTCAAGATTTCCCATTGAAATTGTCTAGATTCAGTTTCAAAGCCTGGGATTTATGACTATCAAAAAATCCCCCCGTGCAGGTAATCAAGGCTGTGAGCTAGACAGAACTTTAATTATAAGTCATGGTGTGCATGTGGGGAGAAGGGGCATGAGTGGATCACAAGCATCTTTGCTACATCTTTACACATTGCTCATTCTGCAGAAAAACTGTTTAAAATACACGCCAAGTAATGGTCTCACTACCTGATTATTATTCAAAAGGTAGTGCTATTTCCCTGTTCTATTTGATCTTTCTCTAGTTATATGTGCAAGGAGCACATTCACCTTCTTAGCTACAACTTTGCATTAGGAACTCATGTTGAGTTGGTTATTTCAAGGGATTAACTCTCATTCTGTAAGTATGACCAAGGTCTTTTTTCTTCTGTTTATGACTACACCTCAGAAATAACTGTAGTCAACAGGAGATCTACCTATAGCTTATCAATGTGAAAATCAGGTTTACAGGTGTCAATTAAAAATGCAATGGTTTTTACTCTAAAAATACTGATTTTCTCTACAGTGTATGTTTTACAAATGTAAATGGGAGAATAATATTGACCTTATAGAAAAGCTAGGATGAATGGTTAGTTAAATGCTTATTCAGATAACTTACTGTCTCTATTAAATTTAATTTAAGTTGATCAGATTCTGCACTTGTTTTTCAAAATTAGACTTTTAACTTCTGAAGAAAAAGGATACATTAAAAATGAAAAGTGGTTGTACTAGCAGAATATCATATACATAAGAAATTTACTGATTTGGGAGAGCATTGCTGTGGTCTCCATACAGCCTACCCTTGAGCATCTGGCTCAAGACAGGAATTTCTCTTATTGTCATGCATGTTTTCCCAGCACTAAAAAGCAAGTGAGGCTACCAGCTCGCACAAGCAAGACATGAGCTACCCCCAGGGACCCATGATCTGTTTCAGACAGAACAGACCAGTTTAATGGCCTGAAAACGCAAAGATGCTGTGAATTAGGGCTCCACCCCATTGACTTCCCTGGGCCCTGCCATGCCTGTGACAGAGGCCATGTGCTTACTCCAGAAGTACAGCCTCCTCCAGCGTCTGGTCCCAGACGTAGTGAGATGGCTTCCATAGAGCACGGCCAGAGAGCTGCGAGAGCAGGGTGCTGACAGCCACCAGTTGAGTGACAGGCCTGCAATCATCAGGCAAAGTGAAGTGATGACTTATGTCCAACGTCAGCCCAGGAAAGCCAAAAAACAATGCACCAGCAGCAGGAGACAGTATTGGAGACAGGCACTCCTACAGCATAGCTCAGCCCAGGACTGGTGCCCAAGCCTAAGCTCACGTAGGCTCCTGAACTGAGTGGTGGGGGTGCCGGGTGAAGGTTCCCAGAAGAGCCTCATGGCTCTGACAGCAGTTTTCCTTCGCTTTTCCTGCAGACCAGAGTTCACTTCCCACTTCAGCCCATGAGGCTCCCTTGTGTTGGTCCTCTCTTAGCTTTGCTTTGATTCCTTGCTCTTTCTTGGCTCCTGCTCTCATCCTGATTTGACTTTCCAAGCCTTCACAGGTAGGATTACATGGCTGTGAAGTTATTGAATGTTCATTTGTCATTGATCTAGTTGTTGTCTTCATATATTATTTTAGAAGTAATGCATACTAGATAAGAATGCCTTTGAAGTGTGAGTCTGAACTACTAGAGCTCATGAAAAAAATCTAGTACATCAGTTCAGCACTGACTGATGATCACCCTCTTTAAAAGAGAGCAAAATGAAATGCCATGGTCTCTTCCTCTGTCTGTCAGTTCAAATGGAAATATAACCAGTGATAATTTTTTCAAATATTCTGTCAATAAAATGCTCTCCTTCAGAGGAAGACTTCAGTGGGGCTTCCAATTGAAGGAAGTGGTTACCAAATAAATTCTCAGTCTTTTGAGATTGAAACAGCCATGTTCTCCAGATAATATAGACCTCCCCTCCAAACAATGAACGAACAGGGTGCATTTGCAATTGATCTGAACTGCCACTAAGACAATAGGATTCAATTGATCTTTTACTTTTTCAGGACACAGAATTGCTCAGATCACTGTGATCCTCTTCCTTTTCTATGTTTAGCATTTGAAATTCTGTAATTGAATTAAAAATTGAATATTTCTAAGAGATTTTAAAATAGTAAGTGGGTGGATGTTGGACATATGTACTGTAAAAGTGGGGAGGTAAATCAGGAACTGAAGTATTAAAGAAGCAGAGATTACTTTTTTTAGGTCAATGACCTGGTGTCTAACACTGGATGGCACTGAAGTACACACTATGAAGCCAAGTAGGGTACAGGAAGTGGCTGAGTTCCATTACGAGGCTTCTTTTTGCATGGAATTAACTGGGCAAGGGGTTTTCCTGGTATTAACATCCCCCAAAATAGCATCTGTATTTAAGGTGCTATGCAAAGAGGATTTATAAGTCATTTGTGAGGTCTGATTCAGAATTAATCCTGGCATTATGGCAGAACCTCAGCAGACACTTGGCACAGTGATGATTTAGTAATTTAGATTGAGAATTCAAGGCAGAGTACAAGCTCTATCCTGATACAAGGCAGACTAACTTTTTGTGTGGTATCATATGACCCTGGCTTACCACTGACTGACATATGCAGTTTGTTGAGAGTTGAATATATGCTCTCTATTTAAGAGGGAGATTTCAGTATTCATCAGTATAAGGGGGTTGCAGTGGTGCAACCCAGAAGAGGAGAGGAACTGAGCATGTGCTGAATTGTAAGCACACTAGAAGTCCCCTGGGTGTTAAGTACCCTCTTGAACCTCTGCTGACTCTGTTGTGAGAAGAATGAAGAACGATGATGCAATGCAAGCACCAGATGAGCGCCAATGCCTCCTTCCTGCCTTCTCATATCTGCATCTGCTGTATGTATTCTACAGAAGGAAAGTCTCAAAACAATCCATTTGGGGGTGATTTTGAAGAAGTTGTCTTGCCTATATTTTAAGTTTTGCATTTTTGTTACTCTTAGAGCTCTCTTGGATCTTGACATGTCTTGTGGTTAGCAGAGCAATGAAAGGGCAGAATCCCTCCTATTCTGAACCAACTAAGACCTTGTCAAGTCACTTGTTTTCTATGACACAGAGGCTATTTGCAGGAGGTGATCTGATTCCTCCATATGACCTTCCTTTTTTTTTTTGTAAATTGTAATAGGCAGTGTTTTATTTTATTCATTGTTCTTTTCCAAATCATAATGATTCATTATGATTTATTCCTACACTTGTCCTTGGGTGTGTGCTGTTAATTTTGACCCTTGCACTAACTTGGAATATGATCCTGTATTTAGTCAGAGATAGGTAAAGTAACAGAGACTGCTCCATTCTTCAAAAAATTTATTTCCTTGAACAGTAAACATAGCCTAGTAATAATTTTAATATTATAATTTTTATCACAATCATTACCTGAATGAAGTCTCCCAGCTTTCTGTATATGCAAAGTCTATTCTTCAACAACTTTCCAGTGCCCTGTAAAACACATTATTAGTTATGCTTTTGAACTGGAGGATGTTCTGTGTCACAAGTGTAAGCTAATCAAAGCCCAGTTCTGACATCCTCGATCTAAGAAACACCTTTGTCCACAATCTATTGAGATCAGTAAGTTTTCATCTACAGAACTGTATGATGGAGAATGGCACATGGTGGCAGCATCTGGAACCAGACTAGCGTCAGCATCTGACTGGTAATTAATATTTAAACTCAATGACAAAAGCCAACACACAGATACGAGCTATCTAGTAGTATTTATGTCCTACATCCGAGGAACACTTTACACCCAAGGAACTGAAATACGGGGACAACACTACTGTGTCCATCCAGAGATACGGAATGAATCAGTCATAGTCCAAGTCAGGCATAAAAAAACAGAACTCTGTTTTCCAGTGCTGCACCACGCAGATCACAGGTCATAATGAGATATGACAGCCTGTGGAATTCATGTTTCTTTTAGCTGAGATGGGCACCCACTACATTTTACTTCTCCTGTCATGCTGCTTTGCTGCACAGTGTCCTGTGCCGGTAGGTTGTACTGCAGATACCTTTGATACCTAAATGACTAGCGATTCTGTTTTGAATCTATGCTCAAAAAACTGGAAGTCTGTGCAGATACTATGACAAGGATGGGAAAACTCTGCAGCAAGAAGATAACCTGAGAAGCACTTTTTAGTAGTTCAATTACGTCTCTTACAAACAATTCCAAGAAAAAAAGCACACTAACATAGAATATGGTTTTAAAAAATATTTTAATCATTCATAAACTGAGATAAAAACCTATCATAATTCTAACATAACTTTTACATTATCCAATAATAAAATCTGACATCAGTGACTCACTCCTTCACTCCCTATTCCCTCCAAACTTTTAAGGAGATTTTGTGACAGGGACGAATAGCGGCTATTCACTTTTAAAAGTATAGAATAGCTATAGAACAGCTCTATTCCTCCAAAACCTGCTGACTGAAAAAGAGTAGTGACTCATTGTTCTTGTGTGTGGTTCTTTACTGCATGACATTTGTTGATAATGTGTGAAATGCTACACACATAAACCAAAAAGAATATGCCTCTTGTTATCGTCTGTAGCTTGGAGTCATAAATCCTAAAATACCGCTAAAAATACAGTGATTTTCCAACAAGTGAATGAAAAGTATCTCACCTTTTCATCAGTTGCTGATGTCCCCTAGTAATCAATGACTTGGTTTAAAAGGAAGTGTGGATGGATAGAAAAACAAACCTCCCTTCTTGTGAAATATCCAATGGCACTTACTTTATGGGGGTTACACAGCAGTCTATCAAAATAGAGAGAGGAAAATAAATCAATTGTAACATGTCTATAGATGGTCCCACAAAATAATCCTGGTCGATGCTCATGAAATTTTCAGTAGAGTTCAACCCTGAGTAGCAGTAAATTGCTTCTGACATTGCAGTGGTTTATATATCATTTTTATTGGCTTAATGAAATATACGTGTGTATGTTATCCCTTGTCTGCGCTTGACTGTTCCTAATGAGCTCATCTTTTTGTAGCCTTCGTTTTCCATAACAACCACCTTGAATCAAAAGGAAAAATATAAACTATTTGATAATTGCTGTGAGTTAAAATTGATATTAGATGTATTCTAGGTATTAGATATATTTTAGGCTTCATACAGTTGCCCAATCAAGCTACCTGTCCTAATTCTGCTTATGAAAAAGTGTCAGATGTCATTGATAAACATTTTCTTAGAGAAAATTATTTGGCCATAATTATTCTGATCCACTTATTAATTATTAATTACTAATATTTATATTAAAATTTCACAACCNATTCACTTTTAAAAGTATAGAATAGCTATAGAACAGCTCTATTCCTCCAAAACCTGCTGACTGAAAAAGAGTAGTGACTCATTGTTCTTGTGTGTGGTTCTTTACTGCATGACATTTGTTGATAATGTGTGAAATGCTACACACATAAACCAAAAAGAATATGCCTCTTGTTATCGTCTGTAGCTTGGAGTCATAAATCCTAAAATACCGCTAAAAATACAGTGATTTTCCAACAAGTGAATNCAACCCTGAGTAGCAGTAAATTGCTTCTGACATTGCAGTGGTTTATATATCATTTTTATTGGCTTAATGAAATATACGTGTGTATGTTATCCCTTGTCTGCGCTTGACTGTTCCTAATGAGCTCATCTTTTTGTAGCCTTCGTTTTCCATAACAACCACCTTGAATCAAAAGGAAAAATATAAACTATTTGATAA
>VYZW01012774.1:18621-35357 GCA_013401315.1 Balaeniceps rex
GCCCTGTGAGGTCCTAAATACTGGCAGAAATATTCACAAAGGAACTAATTAGTCTTAAGTCCAATAGAAAAATTGTTGTCTCCAGGAAGCTTTGGATTAAATAACACCTGAAGCTCAGCTTCAGTAAGTGCTAACGGCATTGTAGACATTAAAATAGTGAGTGCCCAGTCTCATTTAAAAAACCAATCTGTTGTTACAGCAATGTTCAGAACTATTTTGTGACACAGAGTTTCAAAATGTTTTACTCTACCATGGTGAATGAACATAGTTTCTGTCTGAAAAGCTTTTCTTCCTTTCAGACCAGTTCCCAAAACACCTAAATAACAGTGTAGCAATTTTTTTTTTCTTGGAGGAAGATACTGGAGTGCCAGGGCCTCTATGAACAGTCACAGCCCCCATTGTAAAGATCATGACACAAAGAAAGGGAGTGCCTTGAGGTTAGCTAGTGATGTTGAAATTGCTCTTATCTCAAACAAGGTGTATTAATTTGAAATCTAAACACACAACACTGCTACAAAATTTGTAAAGATAAAAGGAGTAGAAATGAAGGAGAACAATGCCTTGCATATTTGTTTTAAAAGGCAAATCCAAAGCTTTTCTTTCTCTCTCTCTATTTCCACCTGAAAATCACAGGTGCTTATCCACTGATAACTAGATCATAATGGATTCAAAGCTTGCAAACTATTCTTCTGTTGTGCTCAATTTTCTCTTTGGAAACTCCATTCAGATAAAGATCACTGCAGTCATCAAAGAGGAGACTGCTTTGGAAATCATCCTATAATTCTGCCTCCCCTTTGGAAATTACTCTGTCACTTTTGCACAGATAATACGCCATTTCTTGTATTTGATGAATCATTTTGCAGTAATCAAAATCTCTCACTAATCTTGCCCTCATCTACTAAGTAAGGCAATTGTAAATTTCCATCTGAAGCCTCTCCACATATTGGCTTTTATATTTCAAATTAAAAAAAATATATTGGTGACCATTATCTGATAGAAGTATACACATGAAAATCTTACTCATGGGTTGAATGAGACCAGACAAAACAGTAGCCAACTTCTTTAAGACGATAATGTATTTGGAGTCACTAATCCCTCAGTTTTATCTCTGAAGGAACCTATAAGCACAGGACATTATTTTTAAGCAAGTTTGTTTGAAGATTTGGACATCAGTTTTTCTAGTTTCCTTTCTCTCCACCATGAGAAAGAAAGGTATCCTCCCACTAGATGCAGGTTAACTTCCTACTACATCCTTGTGGCTGAAGGGAAAAAAAATGAAAGATCAAGGGACAAAGATGACATACAGATGCAGCCAAATCTAACATGTGAATTGGAGAGCAAAAAAGCTGTCAAGAGCTGTCAAAAGGAATCAAGGCAAAAGTATAACATGGTACCCAAAAGATAAAATATGCAGGGAAAGAATGATTATGAAAGAACAAAAAGAAAAAGACAGTAAGAAAATAGTTTGTTTAGTCAATGAGGGTTGGGAGGAAATATACAAGGAAAGACAGTTTTCATGGCTGTGAGTTTGTCAATGACTGCTTTGAAAATTTATGTGAAAGACTGCTCTTTGGATGATTAATACAAGTTGGGTACCTTATCTGATACACTACAGTTCCTCGGTGTCTTTTTATAGTGGCATAACTGGAACTATCTAAACACATGATAAAAGTAATGTTAAAAGAAATGTAATGGAGAGATCACACTGAATAGGAATTGGGACTTTTTGTAAGTACTCCTTAGAATAACAATTGTGCTTGGCCCTTTCCCACATGCTATGAATAACTCCAGAAAGCATGATGCTGAGATTTTGCAAGCAATTTAAAATAAGAACCTGTTAAGAGCTGTAAGAAAAAAGCTGCAAAAATTTTAGCCTATTATTTGACCACAGAATCATGATATACAGTTGAAGGATTTAATTCCTCGGTGGCAGTTATTCTATACTTTTTTGCTTTCTAAGCAGGTCCACTAATTGTGATGATGTGAGAGTTTAATGCACTAATGATTGTTCATTGTTCATGCTAATTCACTGACCTTAACCAGCTTGAGCTGAAGATATTTATAGTCTGGCACTGCCTGAAGTCTTGGATGTTGAATGGGAAAGCAGTAAGTGCTTCTTTCAATTGTTCATTTCTAACTATCAGCTTGGACCCTTGGCATGCCACCAACATCTGGGAACAGCTGGCCTATTTTGTCTTGTATGCACTAATGTCTACAGAGTATTTAAAATGACATTAGTAAGAACAGTCTGATGACAGTACCGTGCTACATGACCCATGATCCAAGGTCAGTTTCCAATTTTAAAGCATTATGGCAGAAGCAAGTGCAGGGCAATACCACTTTGAGCAGCTCTAGAGAACCTAATGGGCTCTGAAAGACCAAACAACAGATGGAAAGGAGCATCTAAAGCATTTCTCTTCAGAGCAGGCCTAAGGCAAGTCATTGTTCTTCAGAAGAAGAAACTAAAGTAGTTTTTAATGCTTGGATTAGTTCACTGCAGAATCTGCCTCTTTCTTTTTTTTTTTTTTTAAATATAACTTCAGGAACCCAAATGCAATCTTGGGAGAAGACTCTGATTCTTCATTGCTTCTATCTCCTCTACAGCAGGCCTGACTTTCTCACTAGGCTTAAAATTCAGTTTGCAGAGGAAAGTGTGCACAAAAATAGGGATCCTTAAAATGGGTCTTCCTTTTAATATGGACATTTAATTTAAGAAGCATAGACCAAGAAGTAATAGAAGCAGAGTTCAGGGCAGAATGTCAGTAGTATGTTTTACATAATGTGCTGAGCAAGGACTGTACCCCTGAAAGTTTAAAAACATCTTTTAGAATGTCCCTCAACTTTAAAGGTCCCCTACTTTAAACTTGCTATTGGACAGGAAATATAGATCACTTTTAAGTTAAAAAAAAAAATCAAACAAGTGAGTTTTTCAACAAGTAGCTGCAGTCTTCAAGTGGTAAATTAGACTGAAGAGTATATGAAATAGCTGTAAACTAAAAAAAACAAAAAAGAAAAAAGAGGAGGAACTTTCACATTACGAGGATTCCCCAAATATTATAAAATAGGCAACACAAATTAAAATGCTTCTGTCTCTAATTATTTCTCTAATTAGCTCTTCAGTCTCTCCTTTCCTCCTCCATCATTATGAGGTTTTAGGGTTATTTTTGTAATGAATTAAATAATCTCTTCATAGTGGTTTGCAGAGTCTCTCTAGGGAAGGAATTGTATCCTGTGGGCTTATCAGGTAACTTGTGAAACCCCGTCTGAATTCTCTACCTTGAGAACCTAACATTGCCTGATATGTGAGTGTCAGTGACTGGTTTAATCATACAACCTCCAGTTAGCATTAAGTGGAAACTTCTCTGTTTATACCTGTACCATTGTGACAATCTGTCTTCTGCATACCTTTTGTCCTTCTAATACAATAAACAAATGTACTCGCCCCCACCTCCACCCACACTGTCTTCTCCTCTGTCTCCAGCAATATTATTGCCACCTAATTTTAGGCATCTGCTTTGTAAAGAGTCTACATCTAAGCTGGTTGTCTAGTTATCTAAGAGTCCATTGAGAGAATAGCCATATCTGGCTATTCTCAGTGCAGGTTTAGCCTTGTGACATCACACTTGAACACAAAGTAAAAGAAGGCTAGCCCATTGGGAAAACTGGGAAAATGCTTATGAGTTTGCTAAATACTGTGTCTTTGGACTGCATAATCCACCACTGAATAGTAAAATGTCATCTGAAAACAGACAGATAAATCAGGTAACTTCTGCTCTAAAAGTCAATATCTCTCTTTGTTAATCAAAAAGAGAGTCTGTGGAGATAACTTAGATATACTCTCAGCAAGTTTGTGAATGACACCAAGCTGAGTGGTGTGGTTGATACTGTAAAGGGAAGGGATGCCATCCAGAGGGAGCTGGACAAGCTTGAAAAGTGGGCCTGTGCGAACCTCAAGAAGTTCAACAAGGCCGAGTGTAAGGTCCTGCGCCTGGGTTGGTGCGATCCCAAACATGGATACAGGCTGGGCGATGAGTGGATTGAGAGCAACCCAGCAGAGAAGGACTTGGGGGTATTGGTGGATGCAAAACTGAATAAGAGCTGGCAATGTGCAGTTGCAGCCCAGAAAGCCAATTGTATCCTGCGCTGCATCAAAAGAAGCATGGCCAGCAGGTCAAGGGAGGTGATTCTGCCCCTCTACTCGGCTCTGGTGAGACCCCACCTGGAGTACTGCATCTAGCTCTGGGGCCCCCAGCACAAGAAACACATGGACCTGTTAGAGCGGGTCCAGAGGAGGGCCACAAAGATGATCCGAGGGCTGGAGCACCTCCCATATGAGGAAAGGCTGAGAGAGTTGGGGTTGATTAGCCTAGAGAAGAGAAGGCTCCAGAGACACCTTATAGTGGCCTTCCAGTACTTAAAGGGGGCCTACAGGAAAGATGGGGAAAGATGCTTTATCTGGGATTGTAGTGATAGGATGAGGGGTAACAGTTTTAAAACAAAAGAGGGTAGATTTAGATTAGATAATAGGAAGAAATTCTTTACTGTGAGGGTGGTGAGACACTGGACTAGGTTGCCTGGAGAATTTGTGAATGCCCCCTCCCTGGAAGTGTTCAAGACTAGGTTGAATGAGCCTTTGAGCAATCTGATCTAGTGGAGGGTGTTCCTGCCCATAGCAGGCTGCTTGGAACTGGGTGATCTTTAAGTTCCCTTCCAACCCAAACTATTCTGTGATTCTGTGATTCTGTCTGTGTTGTATATATCTATCTAAAGCCAGGTGAGAAGAGCACTATTCCTGAATGTTTACAATTTCTTTTTTTTTTTTTCTTGTTTTCAATGTGATATGCTTACATGAATTGAGGATGTCCATTTCTTTCTGCCTTACGGATTTCCATAGCCTCCAATACTGCAGCACCTTCACGCAAATCAGAGTTGTACTTACAACACAGTGCGGGTTTAGCCTTGTGACATCACACTTCAACACAAAGTAGAAGAAGGCTAGCCCATTGGGAAAACTGGGAAAATGCTTATGAGTTTGCTAAATACTGTGTCTTTGGACTGCATAATCCACCACTGAATAGTAAAAGACACTTTTTTGCCTAACATTTCTTTTGTGCAAGGAGTTGTGGTTCAAATATTACACAGATGACTATAGAAGAACAGAGAAATGTGGTTATAGCATGTGGAAAAAAATGCATGGTTCTGAAATTACAGGTGGAAGTGGTTGTGAATCCCTGCTATAGTTGGACATTAAACCTCTGGCATAAGCAGATTCATGAGAACTACCTAATTTCTCTATTCTCCTCAAAAGCATCACTATTATACTTTAGAATAGGGATGTTTGTTGGGTGTATATGCTGGAGGTGGGACAGGAAACACAAAACTGTAATTGTTGGCTATAATCCAGACAGGAAGGAATGAAATGAGCTAGCCAGTGCTCCAGAGAGACCATCACAGAATCCCAGAGATGATGTTCTATTGTAAAACATAGGCTAGGCCATAGTCATGACCTCTTTAGACTGCTCAGCAAAGAATGAGTTGAGAAGTTTGCAGAGTGCTCAATACCGACTCTTTTCTCATTGACTTTCTGCTCCCATTTCTTGTGGGGCATTTACATTTCTTTTTATGGAGTACTGAACACTTGCACTGCTATCTACATTATTGCACTTCTGGAGTTACTGAAGTCTAAATACTGGAGCTTTTCTAAAAAAACCGTTGTGCTCTGGCAGGAGTCTGCTGCCTGCTTTTACGAGGCTCTGTCTCCTCCACAAGGCAGTGCAAGCTCAGAAGAGGCGTACAGGAACTCTGCCTGTTTCATCCTGCCTGCTCAGATTGCATTGATTCCCTCATGCAGGTATTGAAAATGTTGTGAGAAAATACAGCTTGATAATCCCACAACATTTTTGTGAGTTACCCTGTCACATTTTCGGGGAGAATGCCTGAGAAGCCCTGTAGCAAAGGAGCAGAGGCTGTAGGGAAAAGAGAAGTAATCTTTGTTTCCAGAGCATAAGACCAGACTGTTTCTTGGGTTTTGTAGTCAGTGGAGGTCGGGGACTTTGTTGTTATCTGTTTTGTTTTTGTAGAAGCAGCAAAATCTATTCCTTTCTCTTTTTCTCTCCAGTTTTTAAGCCTTGAGGTTAGTCAAAACTGTGATTCCTAACCAATTATATAAGCTAATTTTATTCATAGAATGACTTTACTGTAGCCACTGGAGAGGCATTGGTGGTCAATTCTTCACTTTCTGTACCAAGTCTGTTATAACTTGAGTCCACTCATACAAATAGGACAAAAAACCCCTGTAGTGGAATTCTGAAAGCCCCTCTTGTGCAGGGAAAAGATGGAATATTAATCATCTTGCTAGCTGAGAGAAGTGTATTGGTTACTTAATTAACAGAAAGGAATCTATAAAGTGAAAGCTGTGTGGGTGATGCCAAGCTCTGCTTTGGATGCTGTCGTGGTTTAGCTCCAGTCGGCAACCGAGCACCACACAGCTGCTTGCTCACCCTCCCCCTCCCTGGTGGGATGGGGAAGAGAATCGGAAGGGCAAAAGAAAACTCGCGGGTTGAGCTAAAACCAGTTTAATAATTGAAATACAATAATAATAATAATGATAGTAATAAAATTGCAATGAAAAGGAGAACAAGAGAGAGAGAAACAAAACCCAGGGAAAAAAAAACAAGTGATGCAACCGCTCACCACCCGCTGACTGACGCCCAGCCAGTCCCCGAGCAGCGATCGCTCCCCCCGGCCAACTCCCCCCAGTTTATATACTGAGCATGACATCATATGGTATGGAATAGCCCTTTGGTCAGTTTGGATCAACTGTCTTGGCTGTGCCCCCTCCCAGCTTCTTGTGCACCTGGCAGAGCATGGGAAGCTGAAAAAGAAAGTCCTTGACTGGTGTAAGCACTACTTAGCAACAACTAAAACATCAGTGTGTTATCAGCATTCTTCTCCTACTAAATCCAAAACACAGCACTATGCCAGCTACTAGGAAGAAAATTAACTCTAACCCAGCCAAAACCAGGACAGATGCTCTCCCTGTTTCGGCTTCTCTTACTCAGCAATCTGTGCGAGTTTGCTCAATAAGGGGAGGGTAACACAGGTCTGAGAACCTGGGGCATCCTAGGCTCATATTAACACAGGTGCTTTTACAGCACCAAACCAAGTGGGTGTAGGAACATTCCACTTAATTGGGGCATGATGTATGCTGCATAGCAAAGGCCTCTTTCTTCCCAGCTTGAACATCAAGGCTAGAGAACTCAAGGCACATGTGTTTGTGATTGAGGTCCCTGGCTCAGTACTTAGTTGGGATCTGTTACATGGTACAGTACATAGCGTTCCTAGGTGATAATTACTGCAAGGTTTTTACTGGAGCTGGTAATCCTTACCTAACTAGTGGAAAGGAAAAAAAAAAAAGGCAAGAAAAAAGCTCAGAAAGGAGGGAGAGGGATCTGGGTGTTTCATTCACACTACTAAATATCCAAAGCAGCAGGTCAAAATCAAGACGTTCCAGGATCATCTTATTTCAGCTGAAGCCTTTGAGTACACCAATTGCTCTTTCATTGCTTCTGTTGTCTGGCCTATTTGATCCAGACAAAAGCCTCAGAAACACTCTTTCTGCAATTAGACCAAACTAATGTTAATTTTCAAGCTTATGGAGCCATATGCTTGCATTAACGTCTTAACATCATTCTTGCATTAAAGACCGCTGGGAATAGGTCATAATATCTGTGAACTTCATTACTAATCTGTGTCAAGGGTGGCAGATAATTCTTCTCAGTACATCAAACAGGCACAGATGGGATAGCCTCTGAACCTGCGGACAACAATATGAACAATTGGACGCAATATGATTTTAATGCTGTCTGATTACAATTATTATTGGACATTCATCAGTACAGAAGGACCAGTCTGTGCCCAAAACCTCACACAGATTGGTGGTAATATTGTGAAACACAAATACGTGGGCAAGAAATTATGCATTTTGTTCTGACAGAGGTTAAGAGCTAATGGCACATCACTGAACCAGAATTCACTGCTTCAGCTATTGCTGGAGAGCTGGAAGAGCTGTTTATTCTTTAAAGCTCATATTATAATATAATTTGCTATGAAACTTTGGTCATTTCATGCTGACTGCACTGGTAATTTGAATCTCTGAAGATATTTTCACCTTAATAATCATAGAATCATAGAAACATAGAATGCTTTGGGTTGGAAGGGACCTTTAGAGGTCATCTAGTCCAATCCCCCTGCAGTGAGCAGGGACATCAACAAGTAGATCAGGTTGCTCAGAGCCCCGTCCAACCTGACCTTAAAGGTTTCTAGGGATGGGGCCTCCATTACCTCTCTGGGCAACCTGTGCCAGTGCTTCACCACCCTCATTGTAAAAAATTTCTTCCTTCTGTCCAGTCTAAATCTACCCTCCTTTAGTTTAAAATCATTACCCCTTGTCCTGTCACAACAGGCCTTACTAAAAAGACTGTCCCCATCTTTCCTATAGGCCCCCTTTAAGTACTGAAAGGCCGCAATAAGGTCTCCCCACAGCCTTCTCTTCTCCAGGCTGAACAGCCCCAACTCTTTCAGCCTGTCCTCGTAGGAGAGCGGCTACCGCCCTCGGATCATTTTTGTGGCCCTCTTCTGGACCCTCTCCAACAGCTCCATGTCCTTCTTGTGCTGAGGGCTCCAGAGCTGGACGCAGTACTCCAGGTGGGGTCTCACCAGAGCAGAGTAGAGGGGCAGAATCACCTTCCTCGACCTGCTGGCCATGCTTCTTTTGATGCAGCCCAGGATACAATTGGCTTTCTGGGCTGCAAGCATAATGTCCCTAAAAAGAGCATATTGGAGGTTCCTCAGTTCCATCTAGTATTTCCGTAATTCTCTCCCACCCCACCTGTCTGGAATGTTTTGTCCTCTATTAACCAACCTATGCTTCCACAAAAGAAAGTAAATTTGAAAGGTGAGGAGAAAGTCTGGAAAAACTGGCCAGACACTGATTCTCAGGCCTTGTAGTCTCAAGAGCCAGAAGTTCCTTCAGAAGGTCTGCATTAGTTTGTATTAGTCGCACATGCGTCACAGTGAGACAAAAATAATAGGCTAAAAGTTTCTAAAGGTTAGAATACTTAAAAACAACTCCAATGGAATAAAAATAAAAGCAGATATAAACCGGCCAGTTTTTCATTTCTGTGTATATGTATTAGTCCATCCAAGCAATTGTGATGAGTTCTCATTCTGCATAATCTCTCTGAACAGATCTTTATCTGTAGGTAATGTAAACTGTAATGAACCAAACAGATGAAATATATCTCTATGCATACATTAGATTAAGTTATCTGAAATAAGACTATGCTTGTTGCAGTGGTTTATTTATGAGTGTCTTGCTGATACAGTACTGCGAGGGACTGCTCACCAACACAGAGATCACAAGGAGCACTCATTAATTTTGTCAAGAACAAATGATACTTACGTTTTTGCTGTGCTCTCCCTCCTGGGAGTTGGCGATGTGGCTGTGCTAACATCTGCATAGCTTAGTAGCTGATAGTCTGTTGCAAATAGGCAAGTGACAGAATATGAGCAACTAAGCCTGACTCTTCTGCTAATTCAATTTTCGATTCAAAAATCTAACCTAGCTGCACACCTAAGGCAGATTTCTTATTCTACTGCATACACACAAACACATGCATGTGTGTCCATGCCTCTTGTCTGGTCAAGAAACAACCTGAAGGTATCCAAAATCCACTCTCAGGATTTCTGGGCTACTAAGACACCAATGTCTAGGCAGTGCAACAAGTATACAAGCAGAGCAGCTGTGTAAGATGCCCCGGCATCTCTGAAATTGAGCTAGGTTATTCTGTGTCTCTAGCTGCCCTAGCTAAACACTGGTGCTAGATCTACTGGCCAAAGGTCTGTGTCTTGTCTGCAGGCATTTTTCTGATATTCCTTAGTTATGATGAAATGGCCGCTGCTGCAAAACATAGATGAAAACTGCTAGTCAAAAAATTAATTTCATTTGTGCATCTTAAAGATCTATTTATTACCCAGACTAGTCAGCATCCAGTGAATGAGGGATCTAACTACTTATTTAACTACTGGCAAAGCTGAAATTAGAGGAGACTTGAAGCTTGAAAAGAACCATTCCATGCTGTCTCTTCATACCCAGTGGAGCAATTCACACAAACTTATTAGCTTACTGCTGATGGTAAACCACAATGGCAAGATTCATGATGGCATTGTCCTGCATTTTTCAAATACAGAATTAAAACGAACAGGGCAAGACATACATGCAGAACAACAGGCTCAAGAACAGACCTCATTCAATATGGAAGGGAACTACGTAAGTATCTTTGGGAACAGACAGGACAGTGCCCAGTAATAATCTTATCAAGAATGTGCTGTCAGAAAAGGCTCTCATCAGCTAAAAAAACCCAAAAAATCCTTGTTAGCAAGGTACTATGGAAAGAACACAGACCTTGTTTTCTGTTGAGCATGGTGACAAAACACCTGCAGTGCTTTAATAAATACACATTGAGGAAGTATGCTATCAGAGTATTGGTACTGTGTCCAGTTAAGCTTTGTGTACTTTTATAAAGAAGAACTCTCGGACTTTATAGGAAAACTCATCTGTCAATCATCCCTCAAGAAAGAAAACTGAAGTTGTAAATCCATGAGACTGGAGATGGATGATTTGGAAGGGTAAATCTGTTGGGAGTGAACCTGCATAATCTATGTTATGCTTGAAACAAACACGAAAATTCAGCTATTTAATTTGTCTACTACTGCATTTGGAAGAACAATAACACTTAGGTGATAGGAACAATGCTGTTAATCCTGCTTTATTTTATTGGTTTATGTGAAGTGAAATGAAATGGCTCCTGTAATTAAAACAAGAGGATGGGTGTTATTGACATTTTTCTGTCCTGCTTCTTTCCTTGTTAGACGTTTCCATCTTCCCTTGCTTGGAACTTATCGCCTATTTTGTACCTTCTTACCTTCAGAAGCTGCCAAGATATTTCCTAATCAATGAAGAAATTCATTTTTTAAGAGCTAACGAAATAACGGATTTTTTTGTTTGTTTCCTTTATGTCTCGCACTTATATAGCCATGATGCTTCACCCTTTTTTAAATTAAGCATTGGTTTTATGTTCATAGGATTATTGAGTGCCTGCTGATTTGCACTCCTTGAATTCATCCATCTTTGCTGGCTGACCTGTAGTAGAGTAGCTCAGATTAGATTTCAGATGAGGACTCTGATACATAAATTTTAGCTTCTGGCTGAATTTCTGACTGAGCCCCACAGTTCCTGAACAGTTGTGGATGATCGACTAAATCTTCCGTGGAGTCTTGAATCCCCATTTGTAAGGTTAGTTTATATTTTTCTGTCTTACACAAGCATTCTGATGACAGTATCAACAAAGTTTTCATGTAAAATCGGTGACAGAGCCCAGAAGTAACTTTATAAATGTCCAAATTCCTCCCCAGTGAAATGTCAGTTAACACTGTAAGTACATTTTGGTATTTCTGTGTTACTTAGTTTGAAAAACTTTTATTCATAATGCCTGACAGTTTCTTTTTTGTTTGATTATATCGACCTTTGTTTTTTCAATGTTCTTTTATTACCTAAGTGCTGAACAGAGTGATTTGCTTCCACTGCACATTCTGCAAGGACCTAGAATATGCAGCCACACCATATTCTCCTGGAATTAGTTTTTTGAATTCTCTGGCTCAAGTAGTTCTTCCTAATGTTTTTATTGTATTTTTAGCATTTTATTTTATTTTGGTAGGCAACTTATCAAGGGATTTCATTATGCCTTACATCCCTTTGTGCTGTTGAAATGTTAGCTAACTGAGTTTTAAGAAAAAAAAACTTCTAAAAAGGAGCTTGTATCAAAAAAACATATGGATCAATTCTTTGGGAACTACCAAAATGAATTTTTCCACTTATTTCACAAAATGACTTTCAGAATGAGAATAGCTGCACCACCTTGCAGAGTAGCAACATATAGTTTCTAAAAGAGATATTCAAATTGTTCAGAATTTGGATGTGAGATTTACAAAGCAAACTCAGGAAACAATGGTGCCGTTCTTCCTTTTGACTAAGGTTCTCCAGCATGAATGAGCAGATGCTGCTGCAGATTCAGTTCTTCCTGGCTTTAGAGCTCTATTTTGTGCAGCAGAGTTGCATCTTTAAATCCTCTTACTTAAGAAAGGAGTTACAACAGCAGGGTGTCTTTTTCTGTCTCACACTGCTGCTGGAATTCCTCCCCTCTCTGTCGCAAAGACCCTAGCAGATACTGTATCTGTAGAGGCTGAAGTCGCCTGGAGCTCTGCTACACACCTTCATCTCTTGGCAACGGAAAGTAGACAAACCCCCAAATTCGTACAAATGACCTAGTTATGTTGCCCCTTTACTCTCTGTCTGTAAAATGGATTTAAGTTCCTTGGAGGAAAATATGAGGGAGAGCTTGAGAATTAATCTAAGAATGGCCAGATAATAGGAGTGAAATATCACTGTAAGAGAATGAAATGAGGATTTTGAGAAAAATTGGGCACATTTAGTTTGTCTGTGCCCAAATGAAGTAAACAGAAACATAAGACTGAAATCAGGGTGCAAAGTGAATGGGAACTGTGTGTTAAAGAAAATATTGATTACATCCAACATTCAAATGTTGCAAAAAATTAACAGAAAACTTGTTCTGCCATTAGGCTCAACACTGTAGTGAGCTGCAAATTGCTACAATGACATTTATAAGGAATTTATTTACTATCTAGATAGCCATAAAAGATTTTTACACTATATTTTGCTAAGTAACACAGTTTAGATGAGCTACATTTTCAAAAAGATTGTGAAATTTTGTGTGCTCTGCTAGAGAAATCCAAGGCACGGTTTTCAGAAATGTTCTGTCCTGATAACTCTGGCAATGCTTACTTGTCAGAGGTTCTAAGAATCAGGCTTCTTGAATCAGTAGCTTAACATATGAACTACCTCAAATTAGTTGCTCCTTTGAAGATCAAGTATGAAATTTTTTTGGCTGGATTTTTTTGCCTGTTTTCTTCTTTGCCTTCTTTAAAAGACTGAAGAGTTCATGACTGCACAACAGGTAGAATAGAGAAGAATCTTGTTCTTCTAAGTTCTTTGGAATGATGTTATCATGTAGGTTAATAAAAGCATTCCTTATATGACCTTGCCACACTATCAGTATTTACAAGGTCACACTACAGCTCTTTGGTAACCAAAAATGGAATTCTTTCTGCGACAGATGGGATATTTCCTATGTATTACTGCCCATTGTACTCGCATGACAGGTTTAAGTTAGCAAAGATTTTTGCTCTTAAAATCATCAGATAATGCAAACAAATATTACTAGAAGTAGCATTCAGTTCTAAATTTGCAGAATCCGCTATGTGCTACGTATGTAAGAACAATAGTGATTAGCAACCTAAAGTCATAACAGTGCGCTCAAAAGACAGAATTGGTGTTGCACCTATGAAAGTACTTAGTGCATTTGGTTATTGCTTGCATATGCAACAATGACCTTTTCTTGATTTATTTTTTTATTGTTAGAATTTTATTTTGCCATATGGAACAAAAAGAAGTGCTTAGCCTATTACACTTATTCATATTAAAATGGGATTTGGAGCTGGAATATATATAGATACACATATATACACGTAGATCTCAAATATACATATAAATATTTTAAATGAGATATTATACATTATAGGCAAACATAATTTGTATTGTTCACTGCAGTTTATTAAAACCAAAAGTCATCTCACTGAAGCTGATTTCAAAGCATTGTTCACATAGATTGCTCCAGTAGAAGAAGTCACAAGTGACATGATATACTGAAGAACAGACACTAAATTAAGTTCTCTTTGGCCAACAAAAGTCACCATTTAATTTACTCAAAGTAGTTTTAAGCCCATTGACACTGACACACATAAATTTTGTTTTAATAAAGATAATACTTTCCACTCCTGGGAATATAGATGTTCTAGAAAAAAAGAAAAAGAAGTGTGAGCACAAGTAAAAGTGTTAGATTCGGATGTGAGAATACAAGTATGCATAGCCATCAATATAAGGTGAGTCAGGGCATTCAACCACTATTTGGGCTGATTTATAGCCAGGCGGCATACTAGTAATTTCAATCAACATGAAGTGGGAACTGTAGGGGGGATAAGACCCTTGAAAATGAGGCCTTGCATCTCCAGCTTATCACCCAGGAACTGAATTTGGTGGACTTTTCTATGCCCACATTGTCTCTTACCTATTCTTTTATTAATACAATTTTCATGTAAAATTTGTATCAGACAGGAATGTACTCTTCTGGAACAGCCAGCAAATGCCAGATCCTGAAATGTAACCATTCGATTCCAGTTATTTAGTAACATAGAAATATATTCTTCATTCTATATAAATAATTAAAATTACGACATTTATAATGTTCATAGGTCTACTTTCTACCTCTTACTGTGTTTGCAGACTATAGAGCCCTTTCCCAAGTACTAGGTACAACGGGAGTTTTCTGTCAAAAGCACAATGGCTAGCACAAGAAACTCCCACACCTTGCCTGGAATCTCCATATGGTCTAATTTTTCATCCTTTAAAATAATAGTAATACTAAAGTGGATGGAAGCATTTCTATGCGGGCTTGGGACTAGGCTAGAAAGTGGTGCCTCCTACTGTGCCCAGGACTAGGCTGTTATAATCTCCCACTCTACAGTGAGCAGAGGGATATTCTTGGTTTGCCATTCTTCATGGTGAACAACTTTGGCAACACTTCCAAAAGCACTGACATGACTCACATTCAAGATCCTTTCCCTCATTGCAAGTTGCTTCCAAGAACTGCATTAAGTCAGCAAAACCTGGTGACCTGGAGGCATTGCTCTGCCTCTGGATGCCCAGGTATGTGGCATAGTTGCTTCCCCCATACCTCATAGAGCTGAAACCCCATGTGGACCTGAAGAGTGCGGCAGTGCAGCTTGGCTAGGTGCACCTCTGTGGTGCACCACGGCGAGTCCACGTGGAGTTTAGAAACAGCTTTGGGTACTTCTGAAAACGCTGTCATCCCATCTAACTAGCTTGTGTTGAGTGTTTGTTGTGATGGAATTACAAAGCCAACATAGCATGGCTGCTTTCAAACAGCTGATAAGAGCTTTGTGCGAGTGTGCATCTAGGTTATGCCAATTTACAGCACACGTATGCAGTGACTGGTCCAGCCTGCAAAGAAGGATCGTTATAGTTGGATCACGTTGCTCACGTTGTTTAGGCTTTTGTTGGCGGAGCCTAATAACTGCTAATTACTGTTCTGCTAGCGTTTATAACACTGAACTGCTAAAGTACATGACTTTTATCTGGGTTCTAGGCTTTTACCTTCCAGCCAACAGCCAGACCAGCAGGTTAGAATGGGCAGGCTTTAGATTTGCTTTTCTACACATCACTGACATTGTGATGGCAGAAGAAAAAAGCACTTGTTGAGGGATCCCGCTTAGCCAGGGTTCGACTACCACCTGCGGTCCAAGGCACATCAAGCCCTAAGAAGCCGGTGTGGCTGCAAATGTTTCTTCAGGTATCTGGACCACGATGATCTTCCCTCTGCTACTGCTTTCCTCTTTTTTCTTCTTTACGGCTCCACCAATTTCTTCCCTTCAGGCTCATTCCCGCGGATGACGTCTTGTGGGGACAGGCGCACCCCTCCTTGCCAGGGGCTGCTGCTGAGGCCAGGCTGAGGCCCGCGCAGGGAGGGGAGGGCGGAGGAACCCGACGCCCGTGACCCAGGCCGGCGCGGGGGAACGGGGCTGGCCACCTCGGAGGACCCGTAGTTCACGAGCGCGCACCCCGGCGCTGGAGAGACTCCAGGGTGGGGGGACCGACCGTTAGGACCGACTGTTGGGACGCGCCTGTGGGGGCGCCGCCCGCGAACTGAGGGCCAGGCGGGGGCGCAGGGCAGGGGTCCCCCGCGGCGGCGGCCGTNTCTCCGCCGGGCGCGCTGGTGCGGGCAGCGGGAGCGGCGTGTCCCGGTTGCGCGGTGGCGGGAGAACCCCACCGCCCCTCGGCGCCCCTCGGCGCCCCTCGGCTCCTCCGCTCGGCTCTTCCGCTTGGCTGCAGCGCGCCGCCCTCGCCATGTCGGTGGCCGGTCTCAAGAAGCAGTTCCACAAAGCGACCCAGGTACCCCCCCACAAATCCCCCTCCCCGGCCTCCGCGCGGGAAGGGGTGTGCGTGGGGCGCGCGCGTGGGTGTGTGGTGCCCGGCTGCTCGGTGCCCGGCTGCTCCCTGGGGTGCTCGGCGGTGCGCTCGGCTGCGTGGTGCGGTGCTGTGTCCGGCTGTGCGTCGCGCGCCCGTGTGCGTGGGCATGCACGGGTGCGCGTAGTGCACCTGTGTGCGTGGGCATACCACGCGTGTGCGCGGGTGCGTGTTGTGCGCGGGTGCAAGGTGAGTGGGTTTTCACGGATGTTGCGCACGTGGTGTGCGTGCTGTGTGAGTGTGCACGGAGGTGCGCGGGTATGCACGGGTGTCCACGATGATGGACGGGTGTGCGTGGTGCGCGAGTGGTTCACGGGCTTGCATGAACGTGCAGGAACGTGCCCGGTGCGTGAATGTGCACGGGTCTGCACGGGTGTCCACGCGTTTGAGTGAGTGCACGAGCTGCACGGTGCAGGCGTGCACCAGGGGCTGGGGGTTTGCCGTCCGGCCGCATATCCCCCCGGCCCTCCCCCGGCTCCGGCCGCGCTGCGGCAGG
>VYZW01012775.1:0-11309 GCA_013401315.1 Balaeniceps rex
GAAAAGTAACTCTAACTCAGCTGAAACCAGGACAGAACTGCAGCTGTCAGTAACAAACTACAGTTATTCCTTCCAAACTAGAAAGCACGGAGACAATACTGAATTCTGTATTAGTGTGAATTACATAAACATTTGAGCATTTTCTATTATAAAAACACAAGAAAAATATCATTACCTTATACTCATGATGCTGACAGAATGGCCTTTCCAGCTTTTTTTATGATCATTAGGAAATATTTCCTCACAATTAAACTAATTCACCTCTTCTTTCTATGGAAGAATGGTTAAGAAAGTTATTCTCACAGTATCCCTCTCCTGTTACTGCTCCTGCTCTTTGGGAATTCTTTTTTTCAGGTGGAGCTCTTCCTCATCCCTTTCTTATTTCCCTTAGTTTCCCAACTCTCTTGCTCTTAAGTGTCCTCTGAGCTCTGCTTTTTCCTTCCTCAGATGGTTACTTCTTCCCTTGCAGCTTCCCCAGCGAAGTGCCCAGCCTTAGTGAGCAGTTCCTTGGGAATCTGATAATGGTTTTATGTTTTAGAATTACTCCGGAGCTACGTTTGAGGGTATTTCATTATTACTTTATAACTCAATGCTAAGCAAGTCAGTTACAGGCTCAAATGAAGAGGTCATTCAGCTTTATTTTTAAAAGTCCACGTACGAGACAGCAATACTCATGGAGCCAGACTATCTGGCAGCAGATGCACAGAATTACTTTATTAGGAGTTCTTATCAACAACTGTCTGGAGTTTGTGATTTTATACATTTTTAGAATTAACTATTGTAAAACAGGTAGCTGAGAGGAAAACACAAGCTACTTTCTTATCCCACTTCAACAGAAGCCCCGTGGGAAGAGTTTGCATAGTACTCGCATAAATCGTTATTACAAGTAACTTTAAAAGAACAGGAAAGAAAGGGGGAAGGATGGGCAAAAAGGCCATTTCACAATAAACTGGTTTTGCATTACTGCAAGCATCATCCATATCTACCTCATGAGGGGCTGATGTAATGTAGTCATCCTGTGATGGTACCAAAACCACCTCTCTCCTGCTGCGTGGGATTGCAGCACGCGGCTGTTAGGCACCAGCTACGAGAAGAGCCTCCTAAAAGGCCACCCACAAGTGGTTGCCACAGCTGCCACTCCTGTTATAAAGTGTGCTAGCAGGAATATTCAGGAACAGCAACCACTATTTTTACCCTCTTCTGTGGTACTCTACACCATATATCAAATTTAACTTGTCCTTGCTTCTACCAAAGCCAATATACAGCCCTCTAAAGGGCTTCTCCTGTGTCCCTGTCTCTTGCTGTCCTTCACAGGGACATCAATTACAGCAAAATTCTTACTATTTTACCTACACAAAGGTTTCCAGGGTCAACTCTGCTTGTGCGACCACTGGTCATTTACCTTCAGTTAATCACAATTATCCCTAAAAAATGGACAGTGGTTTGCCTGTGAAAGACAGAAGTAGGTGCATTTCTATTTTAAAAAAATCATGTATTAAAAAAAATGAGAGGTAAGACAACCTCACATAACCTATGATCTGCTTTTAAACTTCCCATGTAGCGGGAACTGCATCTTCTAGGGCCAGACCCTGGCACCACAGCTGGAGCAACAGCAGAGGACAACCTCCTATCCAGAACAAACACTGAACTGGCATGTGAGCAGCATTAGAGAGCATGGGCCTCTTGGGCGAACAGATTTTCAGATAAGAGTTAAAGGACACTCTGAGAACAAGAAAAGAGATTATTACAGTAATTACATGATACGAGGGAGATTCAGTGACTGGGAGGGAAGAGACAGCCAAAAGAGATGTAACGCAGCTTGGTGCAACATGGGGAGGAGAAGCGTAAGAGACTAGTATGGGAGCAGACTAAATAGAGCTGTAGACAGAAGTATTAAAAAAACAGGGTTTTTTTAAATCTTACATATGTTACTCTATAAAGGATTTAATTACCTCAAAATATGCTACAACATTTCCTTCTTCCTATACCATCAGACTACTCACAATATGTTACGAGAAGATATAGACACTTAAAATCAATTAATGCTAATAAAATCATCAACTCAATTAATTCTTGTATACATCAAGAGCAAACCATATCCACATGAATACGTCTGACACAGAAAGGAAACATCAGCAGACTGTGTTCAGTGCTAGTCTGGAGCACGTAAGTGCATCACGCCAGCGGCCCTGACCCAGCCTGTGGACCAGGGCAGCAGCTCCACACTGAGAAGTCCCTTCTCTCTGCACCAGTTTGGGGCAGGGTCCATCTGCTATCTCTGAAGCTGGTGGAGCCTTGCACCCACAGGTCTGGCCCCTTTATCTCCCAAACAGGTTGACCTCTTGCTGACTGGGAACAACTGGTGAGCCATGGGGGCCAGTGCTGGGTGTCCCAGGCCATACTGAGCCCTAACCAGCTGCTGGTGTTCACACCTATGCCCTGGTCCTGTTTACTAGTCCAGGCGTAGCTTACAGGACCAATTTCCAGCCTGAGCTAACACAAAGCTGTATCTCATGATGTGATCTGCTTTGCTGATGCCCAGGCAAGCTTTGGGGGTGCCACAGCACCAAGACAATTACGGCAACTGGATAAAGAACAACTCACTAAGCAAGCCCAGTAACCCTGTTTATCTCCAGCACTATATTTAGCTCCTCTTAATTTATTTGCTGTTTTCCATACTACAAGCACTTATATCTTTTGCCCTTGACACTCTCATTACAAAGCTACCCCCCAATATTTCTTTTAGAAATGTTCTTTTTCATTTCTATTTTACAATGTCACTCAAATACAATGCTTTGTTCTCCAAAATGTCTCCCTTGGCTTTAGATATGCATTCCAGATATGTACTATTTCTAATTGGGGGGCAATACTTCTATGTTCAAGCCACTTCTATATCTGAGCAGCACAGCCCAGCAGACTTAAATAAACTAAGGAATCAGATTAATGTAGTCTGTCTTTTCCAAACCCAAAAACCTTACTTACATGCATGTTTGTACTTATCTTTCCATTCATTTTAACTTGTGAGAACTCAATCCAAGGCTATTTACTAGAGCCAGCTGTTTTAACGGCCTCATTACTTACCCAAACCCACATCTCAATAAGCTTGGGGAAGCTGCCAAAGGATTTGGCTGAACCTCTTAAAAGGCCCCATGACAAATGGTAACTATCACTTTATTATCTCAGTGATATGAAGGTCTGGTTAGATTCTCCAATTGTGAACAATTAAAGAACAGCAGCGAGTTTCTGCTTTCCACCCATCATTAACAAGAAGATTGTGACTGCTTGGACACCCAGGCATTACCACTATGGCATGTACCCTGTCACCTCCAGGCTCAAACCCTGGAATTCGCTGTAAATCAAGCAAAGCCCCTGGAGTATATTCAAAAGCCAGGGCACTTGCTGCCTGTTACCTTCCTGAAACAAGAGCTCCAACCTATGGACTGTGCAATCATCGAGGACACTGGTGTTTTTCCACCACAGCAGCTAAATGGAGACACTCAGCCCAGGGCAGCGTAGTACAGAAGAGAGGCAATAAAGGCCACAGAGAGCCCCAAAATGAGCTCCCTCAGAGTTCGAGCTCATTTTCCTGACACCTGGAGTTAACTGGTTTACTTTCAGAGAAGACTGCAAAAAAACGAGGCTTTTGAGCAAATGGATGGGAGTAGCTGAAGTTCTCCACAACACCCCAGGATAGGATGTTTCTGAGGTAAAATATCTTCTTTGGTACCTGCTTTCACGCAGCCAGTTGTTTTACAGTGACCATTACTGTATTTTAGCAGAGAATGAACCCCACCCTGACATTCAACTGAGAAAGATTGTTCTTTGCCTTAATTATTTATTCAAGGTTTAAAATTAGTATTTTAGGAGACAGAAGGAAAATTACATATGAGAATAAGGAAGCTTGAGTTGTTTGACAGTATCAATTTGCTCCAGTTCTGCTTTTAGAAAACAGTAATCTCCACTTAATCACGCTAAAAAGGAATCCAAATTATGAGAAGTTTGGCTTAAAAGATTTATTCTGGGCCTTGTCTGAAAGAAAGCCTGATCTGCACCACATGCCTCCCTGCAGCCTTCTGTTTGCTGAGCCCTTTACTGCATTTCCATCACTTCTGATGTGTTAGTTAACAAAGCACTGCAAAAATAATAAGCAAAACATAGTGTGGGTTGAGAGAGAACAACCACCAGTCATTAAAAAAGCCATGCATGAGGCAAAGGTAACTGAAGGAGCAGGAAAATCAGCAACCGTGCTTCTGTGCAGAACTGCTGCTACTATAAAGGTGCACATAACTATTACAAAATACATCCAAGACATACAGACTGGTGATTCCCCTGAGAGATTTTTACAACTGAATTTCTCCTTCACCTCTGAATAGTATTTCAGCTGACAGTTTTTAAACTGCTTGGCACTTCAAGCTTTTCCTGTTACCCAAGAAAAATTACATTTCTAAGGTCCTGCATATGATCTTCTACAACACTACTCTGGTGTAAGACCCTTATTTCTGGTAGACCAAGAGAGAGACTTCGTTAAACATTGAAAAATATAAATGGTCTAAGAAATCTCTCATGTATGATATGAGTTAGAGTTTCTCTTACTCCATGTTGTACTCACCATAACTAAGAAACACAGCTCTTCACAGTAGTGGCTGCACTTGGGGGAAAGCCCCAGCTCTCCATCACTGACTCGAGCCGGGAAGGGCCTCCCAGCACAGACAAGCCCAAGTAAAATGAAAAAATCCACTATTTCCTTCAAGATTTCCTATAACACCCCAGCAAGTCATCCTGGAAGTCTTGCTACTGACTACAAATGAAAGTACAGCTACTCTGCCACAGCTACTCTTCAGAAGTGTGGAAAGCGCTTGGATGCCAGGACACATCCAGAACATGTAGAGCCAGCTGAGGGCAGAAGCTGCACCTCTGAAGTTCAGGCACTTGTGTGCATGCAATGGGACATGCTACGAAAGTAAATACAAACTGAGTTTAAAGCATTAGGGCAAGAGAGGACAAATTAATTCTCTGTGCAGAGACAACTACTTAAAGAGCTGCAATTCTACAAGAGGTCTCCTCTTTCTCACTGGAACATGTTGCAGGCGGTTCCCTCCATCCCACCTCTCCCTCCTCACCAAATAGAGAAAGGCTGCCCAGGATTTACTACTCCAGTGTTTATTACGGATACAACCAAATTCATCCTTCTTAACACAGATCAACAGCTAAAGGTACTACCCCAACAATATTCTCAAGTTCCCAGCAGTTTCCAGCTCCGTTTTTATGACCCATTACACAGGCATCTCACCAACTATGCCATGGTTGTATTGCACATTTATTGACTATTCATGTTCCAAGTAATGTTAACCTTTTTTTAAAAAATTAGTAATGTTTACACCTTTCATTCTCAGGGTGCCTTCACACATTTGGCTAGAATTCAAACCTTGAATTTACTGCTCTTACTTGTGGGGTGTTTTCCTATTGTGCTCCTATATTAGACTGCTGGCGCCTATCAACTCATAAATTTGTCTCTACCTTGTTAGTATTTTTCGTAGATCTTGTCTTAGCAAAGGTTCAAAAGTTCATTAGAAAAATGCTACTTATCTCTCTACTCGCTGAAAAGTCTTATGACAGGTAATGTCAAGAAATTTAACACAATTATGACAACTAAATTGCATAGCACTACACAGATCTTGTAAGGTTGCAGAAAACATTATAAGTAATTAACTGTTGTTAACAGGTTTACACTGACTCACCAACACATACTTAGACCCAAACCTGAACTGCTAGTAAGTATGTCAGTAATTTCTGTAAGGAGTCAGAATGAATTACTCCATAGCAGGACATGACTCAGTTTGCTTATTGTTTTCGTAATAGAGAAAGGAGGATTACAGCTGATTCTCTACTCACCTATGCATACTGGATAGACACACTTTCTAGAAGCTTTTTTCATAGTACTAGAAGCCTTCGTTTCCCTCTCTGCCCCATCGACATCCACCAGCAAAGTCACAGAGCCACACTTCTAAAAGAATTTTCCTTGCAGAAGATGCAAGTGTGGAGGGGAGCAGGCACCAGGTTACAACCTGCGCTTGGAAGAAGTTATTTTGCTGTAATCTAGGGTGGAACATGCCACCTGGAACAAAGGTACTTTCAGTGTACACAGGAAAAGCATAGAATGCATGGGAATACGGTATGGAGGGGGGGAAAAAAAAAAATCACCATTTAATGGACAGCAATTTACCTGCACAGACATTTTAAAGTGTCCTTAATTTACAAAAACGCGTATGTGAATAAATTTATAAAAATGAGTAAGTGAATAAAATTTACTCATAAAAACAGACTGGCTGTCTCTACTGGATTTTCTTCAGCAAATGCAGAAGGATATTATATGCAGAAATGAATCCTAGTCAACATCACTTTTACTTCCTAGTCCTTGCAAGGGATCTGTGCAAGGACACTGAACAAACAATACCGCCCCAAAAATTCTTAATTTAAATAGTGAATACATTCAAGTGCCAATATCAATAATTCCCTATAATCAAATTCTCCCTTTTACATTGGTCTAAAAGACAAACATTTTGGTTGACACGGAATATTTATTTTCAAATTAAGCTCCAGACTAATCTGTATCCTCCAAGCGCTTGCTTGTATCGCTGAAACTCCATGAGCGACATGCCAGTCTTATGCTGGTAACAGTTGAGTGGTTTCCAATTTACACTCCTTCGGAAATTACCATCAGCATGTATGCGTGTCCTGCTGTTTCCTGGTGATGTAACTTCATAAACAGGATCCTATAGTACAGGCCAGATAATGACAAGTACCAATTAAAAAAAAGAATGAACCGATCAACTCTCCTAGGATAAAATAAGACGTTATTTATTGTCTCTCGTCAATCAAACTGTCACAATTCTATTTTTTTTTTTTAAATAAAATCCAGACTTTTCACTGGAAAAATGCTGTGATGGGGTGTTTGCCCCAACATTTTAAAGTTCCCCAGAAATCTTACAAAGGGAAAGGGAACAAAAAACCTCACAGAAATGTTCCAAGTAATTTTAAGTTTATGACATTCCCTCCTAGAATAACAACTAAAATGAAATCATGGTTCAGATCTATGGAAAAACAGGACAGTAACCACTCTTATATTTACTTTCAACAACATGGAAATCCAGTGTCACAGATGTGTTTCCCCATTCACAGAAAGAAACTGAAGTGAAACATTAGGTAAAAAGCTTTTTCAGCAGCGTAAATACAAATATTTAGTAAAGTTTTCAATGACTCTTCATACAATTTTAGGGTTATTAGAACAGCAGTTTCAAGTAAGATAAAATATGACCTTGAATGAGTTAAAATACATTTTATCTCATCAAGCTACTACTGAGGAAAGCAAAGTTCATTAAAATAATGCATTCACCTTAAAAGAGAGAGCGAGCACACACACATATTTGCAGCAGTGACAGAAGTGCTCCTAGTTTGACTGAAATAAGGAAACATGATGACTGAGTATAGTACTCAGTACTTACTCAGTAAAACTACTACCACAGTAAAAATTACTGAATGTCAGAAAAAGACCAAGTACTAAAGCCACATGCATACACACAGCTCTGAAGAGAGCAGGAAACAGTACTCAAAAACTGTGGGGAAAAAAAACATTAAAAAGCACTCAGTGCACGTAATACAGTCCATCAAAAAAGACAGCATGTATGTTAGGATGAACTGAAAGCCCTGAGTTTCTAAATGAGAGTTTTAATGATTTTTCAAGTCACAGGCAAACAACATCCTGAAGGAAAGCAATTGTTTTGTGTGCAAAGTGATGGAAATAATTATCAGTGGTGCCTCGGCCTTCCAGCTGTAGGATGTGCTCCACTCTTGTTCATGGCGGTCGACTCAGCTACTCAAAGGATTAAATAAACAGGAAAAGACAAAACTCGAGCACCAGGCAGACATTTCTGGGTTAGTAAATTAAGCAATTTGTTCCGTGATCACAACAGCAGCCAGCGTCAGCAGAAACTCACTTTCAGACTAGAGAGAGTAGCTGGTCCTTCATCTGCAAATTAAGCAGTATTGCGCTGCCATGTCTGAAAGACATTACTTAGCACCAAATCTCATTTGAAATGGTTCATCCTTTGCCTTTCTCCATGGGAATACTATCCAATTTAAGGCACAGTCCAGTGCTTCTCAGGACATTGCCGGGCGTGTATATAACCAGCTCCGTACACTCAGCACAGCCGACACAAACAGCTGCTCCAGAGCCGTCAGCAGGGACGGCCCTGGTATTCTGCCTCCCGTATCCATGACTGTCCGTGGTTCCTCCAAATACAGCCCTGAGCCCCACCTCCACCATGGATCTCCCATTGTAAAAACAGAAAACAAAACAAAACAGCCATCCATAGGACTTCCCTCACAAGCTATTCAAGCACTTCTACTTTAGAATATACATTTCTTTTTTCCTCCAGAAAGTCTTTTCAACCCATCTTTAAACAGAACCGAACATTGCAAACACCTATCAATATATGTAATTCCACTGGCTTTGAACTAGAGGATTGATATCAGAAAACTAAGCATAAACATACCAACTGATCAGTGTCTTTCCAAATTCAAGCTTGTTCTTTTTAACCCTGGAAAGTTAAATCCTTTGTTAGCAATTGTTTGGGCTGGAAAGGTTTCTCCACTCTATGATGGAAAAACATGAAAGTTAGGCCAAGCCTCATGCTTGGCCTAACTGTTTCCACAAGATCCATCTTCATGAACAGTTACTGAATTCTTTGTAAAGCCTCTGAACAGAGTGCTAAAACTTTCTAATTTTCTCAGTTTGTCTGATATGATTAGTTGTTCACCAAAATGCAAATTAAAGTTTAAAAGAAAGAAGTCTCACAGAGTGCTCCAGAGGTACATGATGGTGGAAGTTTTTGATCAACGTAAGAGGCAGTGAGCAGTTTCATTCGAGTCATTAGCAGCATCCTGGATCACACCATCTCCCTCTGCCATTCCCATACCCCCTCCTGCACTTGCAGCACTCTTTAAAACAGATGCTCCTATGAATCCCACAAGAAGTTGTTATATACAGTTAATTATTTGCGACATCTGGTAACACAATACTCATTTGAATTCAGCCTCTGACGGCGGAGGTCAGAGCAATGACAAAGCCATCAGCCTCTGCACCACAGGAGCTGCTTCTGCCCCATTTTGTCAGTGGATAGGATGAGTTCTGCCTACGCTTACACAACAGTCTTGTTCTGATGTTGCCTACAGAGATAGGAATTCACTTCACAGAGATGCAGTTTCCCTTTAAAAGTGTGATTTCTTTTAGCAACAATTTATTGGTTTTTTTTCCATTTTTTCTTTTTTATCTTCAGTTAAATAAGAGTGAAAACCAGAAGGGTCAGGCAAAAAACCTGCCCAAAAATCAGCATCTGTGCACTTGGGGAGAGAACAAGCACTATGCCAAGTAGAAAACAGCTGAGGAGAGGAAGTTAGAGCAAGTTAAGCAGAGTACGCCAGCCCGGGTGATCCAGCCAAAGCACTGCTTTGCAGGCAACTGCAACCAGAGTGAAAACTATAGCAAGAAGCCAGAGGCACGACCCAGAATCAAGGTATGAAGAACGTCACACTGACGGACAGGATTAGAGGAAACATAGCCACAAGCTTTAAGATCAGGTGTGCAGCCTGTAGATGTCAGCATATTCAGAGCAAAGAACTGCAGCACGCCTGGATCCGCAAGAGCCCATCCACCCTCCTCACCACCATCCCCCCCTGTTGGTGCGAACCCTTCCCAGAACCTCACCAAGAGCAGGAAGCTCCTTCCTCTACATATTTCTGATACATCTCTATTTCTCTCCATCTGCCAATTTTTCCACTCGCAGCCCTTTCTACTCCCAGCGACAGCCTCCCCCGCATGCTGCCATTTATACGACACTGTTGTTTGGAAACAGGCACCTACTCGCTTCCTTTCATCATTCAGTCAGTCAGTTTGACACCCTGCCTACCACTTGCCTCAGGATTTTATGCTGAGGATTTTTCAGCTTTCTGTTATGCGTTGTCAATTGCCTGCCAAGTCCCACATAATGTCAAGCCCTGGTAATAAAGTAAATCCTCCATCAGTGGAGCTGCTGCCACTGCTGCTGGGATGCCCCACCAATCCACATGGGGAACCAGTTCCCTTGGGTTTCAGAGGACCAGGCCCTGGAAGGTCCTCAAAGACTTTGTGTGTTGCTGTAAACTCCCTATAATGCTCAAGGACTCCAAAATATCAACAACACCCTCTCATTTGCATTCATGGAAACCTATCCCAAAAGCAGGACCAGACACAGGAGCCCAGGCTGCAGGTGGCATCAGGCTTTGATGAGCACAGATCCAGGCACAACTTTGGAAACGGGTTTGGTTCATGGGGAAGTTTTGCTCTCATGCAGATTCAAAATACTATCTCTGATCTCTGCAGCACTGAAGAAAGAGCACGGCCCAGCTGTCGGGGGGCAGTAGGGATCCAGACCACCATGTAGTAGCCTCACACGCTACTTTACCTGCTTTTGCACCCCCGAGAACTGGCAGAACAAACTATAAGATGCTGTAGAGTTCAAAGTGAGGTTTCTTTTCTCAATCTTCCCTCTTTCTGTGGTCCTTTAGAGAAGGAGCAACACCAAAAACCACACACAGCATAGTGCTGAAAACATTCAACTCACTTTGAGGAAGATGGTCTTAGAAGCATAATCTTGGTTAAACCTTCAGAGTAACAGCCTCACGTGTACGTATGTGTGTACACACACAAGCCCCACAGCTGCAGTCACTGAATTGGTGGCAGGTACTTCCTCAAGAACGCAGGTAGACCTCTACTGAGAAACACAACTGAGAGCTCATGAGCGTGTATTTTGGGTCCTAAAACTCTCATGCAACGCCTTTCCCCACTTTACACTTCAGTCATTCCAATAGTTCAAGAAAATACCTAATGATATGAAGCATCAAGAGATGTATCAAGTCAAGATTATTTCAGAGTATATTATAAGGCCTTCATCAGTATGTTTGTACAAACTATTTCATATGCATGAAATTAAAAACGCTTCCCTCTGTCCCACACACTCTTTAATTCACAATGGAAATACAGTATATCAAAGCATCCTTCTGTTTTTGCAGTGCTGGGCCCTAAAATATTTGCCACAGCTTAGCAAGGTTTTATGTCTTTCACTAAGAAGAGACCTTAATGAAAGGTAGCCTGTATAATGAACTAAAGATCAACAAAATTACATACAAATTCCTGCTGGGTTTGGTTGTTTGGGGTTTGGGCTTTTTTGTTTGGTTGGTTGGGGTTTTTTTTTTTTTGGGGGTGGGGGGGGTTC